>APFE030094996.1:1421-24753 GCA_000404065.3 Pinus taeda
ATAGTGGGAGAAGGGGAAGGGAGAGAGATGGAGACATAGAGATGGAGAAGGACAGGGACGGGGGTAAATAGTGATAGAGCTAGACGGAAAAGAGAGAGAGAGGGAGAGTGATTTGGGGGGGGGAGAGATAGAGGGAGGAATATAGAGATGAGGAGAGGGAGATGGAAATGGAGGGGGTAGGAGAGGGAGGGAACAAGAAAAACATAGAGGGAGAAAGGTGGAGAGAGAGAGGGGGCGACAAGGGAGTCATGGAGAGAGAGTGATGGAGAGAGGAGGGCGGGAGGGAATAGAGAGAAGGATATAGATAGAGAGGGAGAGAAGGGGAATAGAGGGAGATAAAGTGTGTGTATGTTTGGGGGGTGAGATAGAGAGAGGGAATAAAAAAGAGACACAAATACAATATATACATTATATAGTATTATATAACCAACCTAGATCCATATTAACCCTATAACTATCGAGTGCCAAGAGGGATCCAATCTCTCGAGGTGAAAACATTTCCTCAAGTTTTGCACTAGGAAAAAAAAGTTTGCACCTCGAGAGATTGGAACCCTCTCAACGCTTGATAGATCCGGGGATAAGATGGATGTAAGTCGGTTAATATGAAATTAAAGTAGTTTTTATTTGATATTATAGTCTTGAAAATTAAAATTTCACTTTAATTTAATTTCAAATTAGAACTCGGTCTAATTAGATTCAATGAATAGATTTTTAAAAAATATATAAAATATTTTTTTTATTAAAAAATATATTTTTAAAATTACAAATTATTAGAGATACATAATGCAAAGTTGGCTCAGCTATACACCATGTGAGGATAAAGAAGTTTTTAAGGAAGGATAACCTTTCAACCAATCGTTAACAACCTTTCAATCCCCTATCACATGTAAGTTTAAATTGCTTGACATAATTAAGATGACTAACATAAAAAACTGATTCATATTATTGTAGTACCTGTTAGGTAGTTGTATTTTTGTTCTTAGACTAAATTAGTCATTCATGTTAGTCGTTTTTAGTTGTGTTACTTATTAGCTAGTCACATATTTTAACTCGTGACTAAATTAGTGATTTATGTTAGTCCTTTTTAGTTCAGTCACTTAAGATTGCTCGTTTTTGGTAGTATTTCACTTGGAAAAGATGTGGTGACTAACATTTAGTCACCTAGTCACTAATTGCTCATTTTCTACTAGTGATGGCATTCTCCATCTCTATTTTCAGTATCTCCATATGATTAACACTACTCCTCTGGACATGAAGGGAAAGCTAATGTAGCTTTGGAGGGCCAAAGAGGGAAATTTAGGAGTGTTAGGCTCATCTTCTGTAGAGGATCCAACTCTAACTCCCAAAGATGCAGTGCCCAACGTGGGAAAAAATTTATAGGGTCCTCGTTGATTCAGTTCCATTTCTCATGTTTTATATGTTTTTAGGTTATATAGATATAGTTGATAACAAGAATATACTAGGTATTTCTGATATTTGTAGGTAAAGATATAATTATCAAAATTATAAGAGATAAAATTGTGATGTTGTTAGTCATATAATGCCTTTTGTTTTAAACATTAGAGAAAACAATTTGATGGGAAGTTTAGTCAAGGATCATATTAGATTATTGTTTGTAGTAGTTGGTCTGGTTTCTAGTTTGGTAGACAAGCTGTCATTTTGTATTGTGATATGGTTAAATTATATAAGTTTTTACTGTTGACATACAAAAAAAATTACCTTTAAAATTATTCCATACACATTTACTAAATTGTTGATTTATATTTATATTTGTGTTCATTAAATCATATTAAATTCAATTTGACCAAATATTTCTCTATTATTATATAATGTATAAGTTAGGAGACTCATACACATATCTATATCTATATATATATATATATATATATATATATATATATATATATATATATATATATATATTATATATATATATAGATATATAGATATATATATATATATATTCTTTAAATTTGTATTCCACAATTCAATTTATGGTTTTATTGCGGGCATTATTATTCCTAATGTATTATTTCCATCCAAAAATATTTTATCAGCCTAAATTTTCAATTGTCTTCTACATTGTAGCTTTCAAGTTCCTAGGTAAATCAAAGATTTAATGTATGTCCAAATTCCACCACTTATTTGTAGTTTCCACCAATTATGTGCACCTACCATTTCTTATGTCTAATGCTCGTGTGCTCTTGTCATTTCTTTGACTGACTTTCCATTGTTATGGACTATTATTTCAGTACCTCTATGATTAGTTGACTGCTTCCCTTCCATTACCACAAAAGTTGTTTGAAATCTGCTACATTCTATTGTAGCCTTGTTTAAATTCCTCTAGCACCCATCTAATATCCTACATCAACCTTGGTTACGTAGTAGACATGAAGAAATATTCTATAACTACTTCCAAGATATTCAAGTGATAGATTTCAACTACTTCCAAGATATTCGAGTGTTATCTTGGAGAGAGAAATATAAGTAGACATTATTGACATGCTATTTATTCATGCTAGAGTTCTACATCAATTTTAATTATCCAGGTATCTATTGCATGTGAATTTAATTTTACTTGGGGATTTTTTTTGGATAATATAGAAAAATCCTCTCAATTGCATGCTTACAAATGAGTTGAACACTATAAACCACTACTCTTTCCTTTTTGTCATCTGTCATGCATGTGTTGCTTCCCTCATGACCAATCATCATTCCATCTACTAGAACAACATTTATGTGCCTAGGGTTCAAGGAATCATCACTAAGATTCTCAACAAACAACATGAACTATGTAAGCTATGTTGGGGTATTTATGAGCCAAAAAGTTTATTATGTAGACCCCAACTACTTTTATAATCATATACTTTAGACAAATGATTTATTTCTTAGCAAAAGTAAATTGAATAAATGAGTGAAACATAGAAAGAAATTTTATCTCCTCCCATAGTTAGCTAAACAAGAACAAGAACATATAAATTTAAATCTTAATTTTAGATATTTACCAACATGACAACATGTGAAGAATTTCACATGGCTATGAACTTTGAAAGTGAAATATCCAACTGGTAAGGTTTCCACAAGCTTAATCCCAACAAAAATGACAAACAAAAAGGAAAATTCATAAATTTACATCCTTATATGAATATGTGAATTACTCAATATATCTATAAATGATGTGTATATTAATATAGCTACCCACATAGAGCTAGAGTTAGCCATAGCCATATTCTAAGTTACAACTATAAACAAATTCATTCTCCATAGCATGTTTTGGGTTGGTGGCATGCCTTAAATCACCACCAGTAGAAGAATTCGGTTTCTTCTATATTATTTTATGGTTAAATTTAAACCATCTTCAAGGAGAAATTTGATTTGTAACTGAAAACTTGAAGATTTTAACAAATTGCAAGTGAAATTTTATATGTGTTTTGGGTAATCGATTAATTTACTAAACACATAAACAAGTGATTTTTAACAAAATTTTACTTCCAAACATAGACAAATAGCCATATCTAAAACAAATAACACAAAACATGATAAAGGAGTTCACTCCTCCCCTGGGATACATCTCCTGGTCCATATTCCAATACAGGGCCTCTTTCATTAAGTCTCAAATGTGTGTTTTCATGGCTTTAAAATGCTCAAAATGCAATAATATTGTCTCAAATGGCTCCAGAATAGTAAAACCCCCTAGTTGGGCTCTTGTTGCACTCCAAAAGGTCAAAAAATGAAGAATTTTCCTACTAATTGTCCTCCAATTCTCACCCACCTACAATCCATTCTATAATTTCCACCTTTTCCAGCGACGTGGAGCAACAAGTTTGTCTTGCATCGATGAGATTCACGTTGGTTCAGTTGTAGTTTATTAGATTATTAATCTGATTGTGTCCCCCCACAAACCAATTTAATCACACAATTTGGTGCATTCCGTGTCATTGATCTTGGGTCATTTGAACAAACCCCGCCAATTCGTAAACCCTGCTGGGAACTGGAATTAGGTTAACATCCACCTGGGTTTTTCTCCCTTTCACTAGTGGTATGGTCATGTGATGGGTCCTGTAGCCCATGGTTGGCCCTCTAAGAGCTGGCCCCTTAGTGTTTTCGCCAAAGGTTCCGACTGCGATGCATGGTGTTTGGGGCTGGTACCTTATTGTTGGCCCTATGTAACTTCACCTCAGGTCATTGACTTCGATCTAACGAGTTCTTTCTGGGTCTTATGACTATGGGTTGGTGTTACACATCATTTTGTCACTGTCCCTGTACTTCGTGTTCCATGATCTTGGAGGACCTCTACAGTGAACCCTACATGCTTCCCCTTCACGAAGAAACTCCCATTGTGTCCCTCTTCATGAGAAAAACAATTCCCCTTTCCATAATTTCCCAAAAATATTCTGTTTTTCCCAGTTTACAAGACCGAAACTAATGAACTTTATTCTCCTCGCACCGATGCACAGGGACTAGAACTATCCCTAGCACTGACTGGAGAAAGTGAGCTTTGTTTCAGTCACATTGATCCTCTTTTGGAAAGTTTTTTAAATAAGGAGCCAAAACTTCCAGCTCTAGAAGCTTCGTAATGTAATTTTGGTAGATGGTTGGGCTAGATGGAGTCAAGGATGTTAGTTTATGCTTCTTTCCCCTATAAGGATGGAACTACCTCAAGAGATAATACCTTCTCCCATGAGAAGAGGAACCATCTCCATTCCATTCATGCTATATAAACCTCCCTTTTTCCCAAGCACAAGCTAGTGTTAATGTTGGTGTGCTAGTGCTAATTAAGTTTGGAGTAAACAACAAGCTATTCATAGTTATAGCTCTCTAGTTGTGTCTGAGGGAGAAGTGTGAATTTGTTTTAGTGTGAAGACTAAAGGGAAGAACCTTAAAACTATCATTGTTTAGGCCATCATGGAATGCTAATGGAAGTGTGTGGGAACCTGATTTTGTCGGAGGAGAAGAGAAACGCCAGGACAATGGTTGTAATCTCTTCTTGATTTAATATATATGTAACTATCGATTGATTTCCTAGATAACATGTCATCTCACATGTTTATGGCTTAATGCTTCTTGACTTATTAAGTAGGTTGAATTACAATTTGTCTATTATCCGAGTTGTTGTTTATTGTTGTTTACTTGTTTTAGGTGTTCGAAGAAGGAAACGGGAGATAGCTGGAGCGAGCAAGCAAGGTCTTCACCAAACGGGATAAAGTGTACTAAGAGGTAGGCCATCTTAATTGGTTCTAACCTAAGAAAATATTCCATAGAATGTCTTATTTGTGGCTAGACCCACTGTCGAGCTAGAGGAATTGTTTGTGTCCGCACTTAGAATATTACTTCTCCACAAATTGGCGACTCCACTGGGAATCCAATCCTTCTATTTGTTTGCTTGTAATTTCATGGTTTTGTCTGAAATTTTCTAGTTTCACCATTTCCTTTTAATTATGTTTTCTTTGCTTTGCTTACTACTTCGGGTTTGAAATTCATAGTAGCAAGTTTGGTCCCAAATTCTGAAAATTTTTATTTTTTTCTTTGAGTCCTCGCTCAACGTGCTTATTTCACTGACAGTCACGCCGATCAATGCGATATGCTGAGAAATAGTTGCGTCGGCCCCCTTTTGGCACTTGTTGTCAGTTAGGTAGTCATGACACTTATAAGTGAAGATTAGTGTTCACCCTAGATTTTGGCCAGTGTGTTTTGCTCTCATGATTTCTAACTTGTAAGCTTTCCAGACTATCTTCTCCCTGACTAGAAAGTTTCTTTTCATTTCATTTATTTGCTTGTTGATTTGCAATATTTTCGCTTAATTTATTGTGTCATTGGATGGTTAGTGGAACTAAGGCATCTAGGCTGTCATCCATTCAGCTGATTGAGAACTTAGTAAGTCAAGTTGTTGGTGCATTTATGGCTTTGACCTCCATTACACAAGTTTGAAGAGTTTCGTTTGCTTTTTTAAATGTATCTTTTCTGGCATAGATCACATTTCTTGTCTTGTTTTTTTGGTGAAGTCGTGGTGTCATTAGTTTGAAATAGATTATCTTTTCGTGGTTTTCATTTACTTGAGAATCAATTGTCTCAAAACTTTTTCATTGAAGTGTTTTATGAGAAATTCATTTTATCATTTCATGAAAAGTACCAAATTATACTTTGTTGCATCAATATGTTACGGTAGCTAGCATCATTGAAGACTATGATTTCATTGGCATTTGAAAAGAAAAAGAATTCTCTTTGCTTTTGAAAGGACTGTTCAAGTGTACTTGTTAGGAAATTAGGAATTGGAATGTATTTTTCATTAGTTTATTTTCTCGAAAAATAATTAGTGAAAAATAATTTTGCTTTCGGATGCTTGGTTTTTTGCATTTGATTGTGTTTTCTACCTTGTCTAGTGCAAACAATTCATCAAATTGAAAGGGTCTTATCTCATTTAGCTGCATTTAGGGCTTTTTCGAGTCACATCACTAAGGCCTAAAAACCAAGACATAATTCAAAATAAAATTTAAAATGAACTCAATTAACCTAAGGTGCATTTGAAACCTAATGGTCACATCTAGAAGGCATAGGCTAGAGACATGTTCCAAGGTATTTAAACCTAGCAGTTGTTGTTAGCTTCGGCACTAGACAATGCTAGTATGGATTTGTGCTCCCTGTATTGTCAAGTATATAATGGGAGACCACTATAGGTTGCAATAATTTATCCATAGGAAGCCGAGTTTTCCACCTTACAAATGTGATACACCGAACACAGCATTCGGGGAGATTGCCTGCCCATACTTCTCGGTTCGCTGGGAGGTATTCTGTAGTTCACAGTTGCCTAGTAATCCTTTTTACCTAGATCATCTAGAGTAGTCATTTGATCTTTTTGACTCATTAAACTTAAAATATCATTCGAGTGCTTATCATTTCCACCTCGTTTCCAATTGAAAGTCATAGAGCCATATTTCTTTCTTTCTCGACTCTTAAAACATGAAAGAGAACCAGTTTATTTATGCATTTTAAAAAATTATTTCGCATGATCTTATAACATCCTTTTATTCCTTTCTAGACAAAATCATGAGTTTTCCCTAAAGAACATTTTAAAGCCTTGAAATTTATCTCTCTTTTCCTGTTACCTAAGACAAGGTCATTGTGGATGAACAATATGGTTCACCTAGTTCCTCTTCCTCTCCTCCATCTAAAAGATTGTTTGAAGAGACGTTTCCTGAATTACCAGAGTCACTTGAGGACCAAGGTGTTGAACTCAGAATCGTTTTGAGCATTCAACCTTTGTCATCTCGTCCTCTACCTACTTCAAATACTGGGTCACATGATGATATTGGCCTGAAATCTTCAGATAATCCATCGAGACTCCTGAGAGTTTTCTGACTACTCATGGTTAGCTTGGACTGGTTATATATCCTTTGAATCCTTTGTTCGACCATGTTGTGATATCACCACAACGTCCATACAGTCCGTACGATCAGTCGGGTGTTCCTTTGGAATTATCCCATTGTACATTTCTAGTTGTTCATCGTTGTTTGTTCCCAGCTATGGAACCTGAAGGCGACGCTCCAGTTACCTCTATGGATCAATCAGAAGTTTCTACTCCACACATTGTCGAAGAGGAAGAAGATTAATTTCCTCCTGAAGGTTTCCACTATACAGGGAGCATTCCCATTAGTGTGTATCAGGATTACCGCCTACTTATGTAACTTTAGCACAGTTGGTATCAGGTACACCTAGTGCCTCATCTCTCAATCACAACCCTGTTTGGGCATCTAGCGCCATGCCTACTATACGTCCATTCATTATGAATCTGACCTCCCAATAGGCCATTACCTTATTCCCAGTGCAACCCACCATTCTGAACCCTCTTGTTTCATTCGTCCCAGTCACCCATTTGATTTTGTAAATGGTCTTGAAGAATGTTACTATTAGTTCTTCGATCCCTCCAGTAAGTGGACAAGTTGTGTCACCGCCTAGGGGTAGTATATAAGTGTTTCTATGATGTTAGGCGCCACCATTGTGAGTAGATCATAGGCTTGCATGCTTGGGATGAACCAACCTTCTTCTGGTGTTATCCAAAACCTTGCTAGTCCTACTGGATTCAACAATGTCCAGTACCAACAGGTCTGAAATTCCATTGCTCCATCTAGGTCAAGAAATTTTCAGTATCAACAACCTTATGAGGCTTAGGTTCAGTACCAAGCTCCTTATTTTCCATATGCTTCTCAAGGAATGGTCAATCCACCTTTTGTCCTTTAGTCTGGGCAGTATGTTCAGCCTAGCCCATCTACTTTTCAAGGTAGCTATGGCTAGATACAGTTCGGAAATCTCTTGGGAACTATTCAAGTACCCTTGCTATAGAAAGGATAGCATCTGCAACAATAAGGGAAACCTTTGTTGTAACAAGTGCCATCCGCGCAATAGTAGGGATAGATCATACCACAATAAGGACAACTGCAACAACCACATGGGAAACCCTTGCAACAGTTGTAGCAGACCATGCAACAACATATATAGTATGCTCCGTAAACCTCCCAACCTATGTATTCACAAGGCCAACCTCTATAGCTGCAAGGACATCCTTTACAGCAACATGGTCAATCCTTGCAGTAGCAAATCCAACTCGGGCAGCAGCAGCCCTTATATACATATCAACAGGGTCAACCCTTGCAAGGACAAGGCTCGGGTCAAGTCTTACAACAGCAGGCCCAAAATCCTAATGTCCTAGGGAAACAGGTACATAATCCTTTTCTCCAAGGACAACGCATACAAAATCCCTATGTCTAAGGGAAATAAGTGCACAAGCCTTATGTCCAAGGACAACAGGTCCAAAATCCTCTTGTTTAGGGACAATAGGTTCAAAACCCATATGATCAAGGACAACAAGTGCAATATCCATATGTCCAAGGTCAACAGGCTCAAGAGCCTCTTAACTCCTATGTTTCTTATCAACAACCTATGACTGGATAGTTCCAAGGTGTCCAAGGTCAAAATCCTCCCTACGGCAAAGGTAACCTTCAGTGGGGGTAGAAATCAAATCCCATATGGCCACAACCCTTCACTATGGGGCCAAAATCCTTACTAGTAGGGATGGGCTCCTCCGGTTGGACCCACTTATCAACCTCCAATGCCTTTCAATACTCAATTTTCATTCTTGGCCACACTGGATTTTCCATATGTGTCTTGTCTCATGAATGATCCCATTCTTCATTCCCCATACTGTCCTCTAGTTCTGTCCAAGATCTCGAGTGATTGTACTAAGTTCAATGGAAAAGTGAAAGAAGATCCTTAAGCCCATGTGATGACATATCACATTTGGTTCTCCTCAAATTATTATGTTGATGATTCTATCTCTTTGTCTTTTCCAACATACCCTCAGAGGTGTTGTAGCTAAGTGGTACATCGAGCTTCCTCGAAGTACTTACCATGACTCTTTATCCATGGCTTTCTTCACACATTTCCAGTCACTTATTTTCTCACATCGCTTAAGCAAGAAACTGTGACACACATCTCCGATCACATCCATGAATGGAGATGTAGACGTCGCCTGATAAAATTCAAGATTGTTGATCAGCTGCTCACCGAATGGTTTACCAAGTCATTCGTCGCTTCAATTGTTCACGATATAGATATGGGTGGATGTGTTATCGAAGAACAATACATTGCTCATGCCTAATACTTAGATCTTGTTTATTCTCAGTATGACACTTTGTATGAGTTATTAGTTGATGCTCTGCAGCCATCATCCGATCCCACAACATCAAAGTCACAGGCTACACATCCTGTTAATGGAGTAATTGGTTCAGTGTCCTAGACCCCTATCAAATCTTCTTCCAAACAGAAGACGGTCTCGAACACTGCTTCCAATAGTTCCTCCCAGACTCCACCTCGCCTTGGTAAAACCTCAGAAGTCCACGCTATCCAGTCTACCACAATGGAAAAATCCTCGAAAGGTAAGAAGAAAGGCAAAGGAAAGGGTAAAGTCGATGCCCCAAAATAGCTTCCTCCTAAGTCTTTTGACGGTGATTCTTCACAATGGAAGTCTGTGTATTCATTCCTCATTTGTGAGGATGATCACTACACTAAGAATTTTCTTCGATGACCTAAAGTTATTCATTTTCTCAAAGGGACGCCAGCTGTACTGAAAGAGCCTTTTCCGTCTCAGCAGACTCAAATGGTAGACCAACCTCAATCATTAGCTTCCTTAGGATATCAAGTGTTCATGATGAGTACACCTATTAATGTGGCTACTAGATCGAAAGATTATCAAACTCCTGCTCTGATAGTCGGGAAAGAGAAAGAGGCCTCCCCTTCTTCTTCTACCTCGAGTTCTGTCCGTCTTCATATTGAGCACCCTAACCTTGATTCTGCCATTTGACCTCCCTCTTGAGGTGTGCTATGGAAGTCCTCGTATAATCCCAACACTCGAGCTGCTTAGAACTATAATATTGTTGAGGATTTGGCTCAAGCGCCATTAGCTATGTCTACTCTCGAGGTACTTTAGAGTTGTCCAGCTTAGTGGAAATCTTTGTTATCAACTATTGGGGGCACTGATCCTACGAATTCCAATTTGATATGTTTTGATCGAGAGAACCACATTCTGCGTCTACCTCATCAGATTTCCTTTCTCAATCAGGTAATCATCAATGAGAAAGCCATTCATAGGACCGTCATTGATGAGGGTTCCTTGACCTACATCATGTCAGTCGCTTGTTGGAAGGCAATTGGTTCTCCTACTTTGAACAAATCCCCTAACACTTTGGAAGATTTTGACAAGTGTGATTCGCGACCCTTTGGTGTCTTACCTAACCTTGTCATTACTTTGGAGGGCAAGACTGTACATGTCGAGGTGGATATTGTTGACACTAATCTCAATTATAATCTTCTACTCGGATAGAGCTGGACCCATGCCATGCATGTTGCAACCCCCTCCCTATTCCACGTGATTCACTTTCCCCATCAAGGGAAGATCATCACAGTCGACCAACTGTCCTTCTTTGCCTCTTCCTCCTCAGATGTCAATGTTCCATATGTCAAGCACACTGGTGCACTTTATGATAGTGTGGGGGCAGGTCTTTTTAAAGATTCTGCCTTGATGGGAATTTTTCTGCTCCCACCTCTTCATGTTGCTTCTATCAACATGATCTCAGTCAAACCTAATCCTTGGGTCATACCTTCACCAAATCTTGTTGATACCTGGGGCGAGGTTATGCCACTTAGTCCTGTTGAAATCAATTAAGTGGAAAGTTTTTTGGCTTGAAGTTCCATATCCTTTGATTTTCTTGTTTTGAGGACTTCTCTCGATACGTATTCTCAATCCCCATGGCTTGGTGCTTCGTAATCTCTTAATCCCTTAGCCGAGACTTTTCTTGCTGACGAGAGTATCATGGAAGTCATGTTTCTAGAGGAACTGCCATGGAATGATACTCATCCTCGTTCCTCATTCTCGCCTCACTTAGTAGTCATGTCTATATGTCTTGAGAGTTTCTCTTCTCCATTGCCTATTGACACGTCAGTTTCACCTACCATCATCAAGATATTTCAATTGAGGGTACCTTTATCCCGTCATGGATTCAGGTTTTTACTCCCTCCCCAAGTTTTCACTGATTTCCCGTTACTGCAATGGGGTTGTCATCTGACTCGTAACCCTCCCTCGCCGAGGGGGCATGGGGGTAAAGTCTTGTATGATTTCTAATCTATTATTTGGTCGAGTCGATGCTTATTCATAATGTCAATGGTGAAACTCCAATGTTCATTTGTGTTGATTGATTACCCGAGTCCCAACATGGACTCTCTCAAAAATAATTATGGTTAGGTCATCTTGCATGGTTACTTGTGTACATTAGTGCACATCATTCATTTTTGTGCAATGTGGTTTGGTGTGTTATCTTTCAAACAAATTTCTTGTTTACTATGTTTTTCCCTGCTTTACAGATGTTTGTGACTCCTCACATCGGTTTTGTTGATGGTGCTTGTTGTAGTACCCATAATCTATCCTCTGCGACATGATCTATTTATGACCCTCATGGTGAGTTGATTGATATTCAAGGTATTTGTTTATGTCACACAACTAATAACATTGTTGAATACAACACAACCATCTAACTATTGTCATAAGCCATCGCTCTTAACATTCGAGAGTTGGTTGTCAACCTGGATTCACAGCTTGTTGTCCTTCAACTCAATGGGAAATATTCCATCAGAAACCCTCAGATATTGAGAATGTATCTACATATTTGTCTACTGGAAAGAAATTTTGATTACATTACATATCATCATATTCCTAGACGTATGAATACATTGACAGATGCATTAGCTAATTATGTGTTGGATAGACATTTGCGAAACATGTGAAAAGCCAAACAAATCATTTGTACCATAATAAGATAGAAAATATAAAATCTATATTTCGTGATAATGTTTGATACATCAAAACCCCAAAAAATAATATGTGTGTTCAAATAACATCGACAATTCTCAGGCCTCATATATAAATGGCACACAGTCCTCAAAATGTAAATGCTAGACCTAGGAACTAATCAACATGGTGATCACGGTAAAATGAAATTGCTTGTGCAACACGATTCAACAATTGGCAGATCTAATCCGATACTCCCACCGTATGCCTCTGGTATGGGCGCGGGATGTCTCCCACCTAGGCATACTCTAGGATACCACGAGTCAACCCCTCAAGGTTCCTTGTGATCTCCTCCTCGTTATCATTCCCCTCTTCATAAGGAGTGACATCAAATTGGTGAGTGACGTGCTTGGCTATCACGGACATCCTGGCAGAACACTCTGGTCCAAAATCTGCATTAATAAAATAAAAAATTGGTTTTTAACCTTCGTCATAGAAATCCTCCCCACTTGGCAGTAGCATGTTTGGATATTCACGGAAGTCGGTATCACTGTATGGCCTATCCTTCTCTACGATCAGGTGTCATCGTAGCCATGAAAATAAGGTTGGCATGTAGGACATATGCCGACCCCCAGTGATCCTAGGCATCAAATGACTCCAATGGACCATTCGTGGGACTCATGGCATTGGTGGATGTACCTCAGTGTTTCTGGGAAAACTAGTGTCTTTTTGATCGACTAGCCCTATAGGTTTGGCAGCTACCCTAGAAACAACAATTTAAATAAATTCACGATTTCTTCTATGTATAACAGATAAGAGAAAGACAATGGAACCAACCTGGAACTTCCACTTAATCCCTTGCTTGATCTCTCTCCCAATTGACAGAGCTTACAACCCCTCCTCGTACTTAACTCGCTTGGAGAGTACTTGTAGAAACAGAGTAACAAAGAATCGTCAAAGCATCTTGATCTATTATAACATAAACATTATAGAATCAAATATATAATGAAGATACAATAACATTCACAAATGATAACATTCACAATTACACAATCATATGGAAGAAAACTTCAAGAACATTATTAAATAGAAGGGAGAATTACAACCCAGTTGTCTGATCCAACATCATCCTCCCAACATCAATCCCTCTTCAGCTCATGAAATAGAAATATCACACCAACAATACAATGATCTTTCCTCAAATACAAACTATCATCACTTACTTACAATTCATAATATTCCAACCCCTAGATCTCTTAGATGAGGGATCCATTTATAGATGTGTGCAAGGGTGTGAGTCATCTTTGTATTTTTTATTAGTGTCATTCCACTTGTTACAATTGGTTCCACTTGGAACTTTCTTGGATCTCTTACTCATCCCTAGGCAAATTCAAAGAGACAAGTGTCATAGGAGAAGTTTCTAGAAGATTCCATGAGCAACCACCTAGCAAACCGTCTCTAAAATTTTTCCATCCTCTCCCATCACACCCTATAAAAGGCCCAAATAATATGCATTGCACCTGGCTAGTGTAATACTCAGTATGCATCACACCTTGCCCGTGGAGCAGTCAATATGGTTCAGTTTAGGTCATTTCTGGATGTTTTCTTAGGTGGAACTTTTGGGGAATGATGTAATCAGATGACCATATTATTTTAGGGTATAAAACAACTCTTTTAGGGGTTTGAAGAGCCCTAGTTTATAGACATATAAGTCTTGGGTTGAAGTGCCCAAATATGTCTATAACACTCAGTCAACTATTACTCGAACAACGACACCCGTTCCAAGAAAAAAGTCACTAGTACAGATCCAAAGCAAAATTGCTTCAGATTCCCTGCCTTAGATTTTGTTAGCTGGTGTTTTATGTTTATCTTCATGGATTCCATCCAATTGAAGATCGCCGGTGGCATACAATCGATAGCATATAGAAATTTTGACTTTTTAGTCTCATGCACTACTTCGGACTCTGCCACTTTGTTGATAGTAAATAGTAGCACTCTCAGTGTCAGATATCACACAATGGAAATCTCAATCTTTCCACTCTTGGATTTGAAGGCTTTAGTTCAATTTTAGGCAAGTAGCATGGATATGCTTGCCCCAATTGGTCGTGACCAATATAGGGTTACTGGTTCCCCGCTCCGGGACAATCCTGTGATGAAATAAATGTCTGAAGTTTCTAACTCTAGCTCCTAGTCACCAATGATGAATATTTACCAATTTATGTCCCAAAGACTAATCAAGTATTGAAGTAGCTCAGGTTAAGCCCACATCCCTGGTGTGAGAAAGAACTTGAGGAGACCACAGTTCATCAAGGCATTCAGGCAATTTGGATGATTCATTGCCTGGGTGTCCACATCTTCGTGCTCACGTTCTTTCCAGTTTACCATTTTCGACAATTCTTTCCTGCAAAAACCATGTATTCAATTCAATAATCATTTTTGGCAAGTAAGATTTGGATTGAAATGGTGGATTTGAGAGGATAATTGTTTTTTCCTTGTTCATGGCGCCAATGTGCTTGTTTTAAAAATAGTTGCACCGAAGGTGGAGTTGGGCATTTTAATTACCCTCAGTTGGTGTGATTCCATGCCCAGAAATCATGCTCATTGAGGGAGAATTGTTTTTCCAAAACCTCCCTCAAAAATCCAAAAAATGGATGGAAACAAGAATAAACAATATGGAAATGAAGCTTAGGGACTTGGATTTTACCTGCAATTGGAAGCTCGACGAATGACCCCCCAGATCTCCCATAATATGCTCTAGAAAAATTAGGGCAAAAGAGGGTAAAAAGTTTTTCACAACAAGGTAAACTGGTAAATGGTAAAAAATATTTACTTTTCCCTCCTTTTATTTAATTCTTCATGAAATATTAGGGTTTTTAGAGTATTTTGACCTATTTTTCCTCAAAAATTGGATAATGCACTTTACCTTTTTGTGTAGCAACAAGGGATGGATGTTCGACGATGATGTTGAGTCATGTTTTAGCTCTTTTCTCAACTCGTAAAACTCAAATGAAAAGATTTATGAGTAGTTTATCCTTTTGACTTGTAAAAGAGAATAAAATGGGGGGTTTGCTTTCAAGTTGTTTTCCAACCCTTTAAACACAAAATGATAGCTGAGCCCTTGTCATTTCGAACTCGTTAACGGATGTGAAACCTCATGCGCCTAGTATACCTTTACCCCTTTTCTGAGATGGGATGCACTATTGACAAGAAAGGTACTCCTTGACTGAAATGGTCATGCGATTCTCTCAAGTATCATTTTCTACCTTTTTGGGCTCGAGAGACACAAATGTACAAAGAGGGACCATGTGGAGTTTCCTTTTCATGTCTTTTTCAAACTCTCTAAACATGAAAAAGATACTGAATTACACCTTTGTCGGACTCGTTAAAACAAACAACAACATCAGATTCGTCACCATGATGCACATGAGCTTCCCATTCCTAGGGATTGTTAAAAGTACTTGGTTAGATTCATCTGAAGTATGAACTTATAGTGCAAGCATATGTTATGCATTTCAAGCTTGCGATTAAAAAAATAATTGGGTTACTTGCTAGGAATAGTGGGGGAAATTTGGAAATCTAATGAGTTGTGTCGGCAGCTCACTCTTGAACATGACACTTTTTGCTTCGTGTCGGGATGGGGTATCCTTCTTGTTATCGTTGAACTTCCTGGGTTGGGCCATTCATTTTTTCCTTCTATTTGATCTCTACCACATCATCATGACCACAGATCCGATGGATCCAAAAGTTGCCAAACTTCTAGTCATGTCACCGATATGTTCAATGGTTGTCCTTCTGCTGTTACACTTACTCCTGATTCTCTCTATCATCCAAAATCATTTTGCATCCCTATATCTCATGTTGATGATGTGGCATACATTATGGCCCTCCTTCGACATGGTCGCTTCTTGTCGACTTGAATTCATTATCTAGGAGGTTGATCAAGAAAATCCCTTCCAGTACCTTAGGGCTTGCATGCCCTAATGGAAATTACTTCACACTCGACAACAAGTTCACATCATTGGATTTCGATCGAGTGATTTCATTGGTGTTTGACTTTGGTTTCTTTATTCACATTTCGTGAATTGTGCTGATAGTACCTTGAGGATCATTATCATTATTGGTGGTTTCTCTTGTACTTGTTAACAATTTACATCATTGGCTAGTAATCAAGCGATTTTCTAGCATGTTTGATGTCAATACATATATTCAGATGTTATAAGTTGCACTTTGATCATTTTGTGCTGGAGCGCAAGACCCTTGGCTCATATTACAAAAGTCCAGGTTATGAAGTGGTGTGAAATGGTTATGTTGATATACATGTCTCTCTTAGATGGATGGTTGTGACCATACCATGAGTTATCATATGTGATCCTTCTCATTATTGGATGGCTATGACCATACCTTGGTTTCGATATGATCCTCTTTATTCGAGGGTTGTGCCCATGCCTGGATCCATTTACACAATCATTCTCTAGATGGCTACGTCCATGACACGATTCATGTATCATTTTATAGAGTTTTCAGTTATGTATATGTATCTATACTTTCTCTTAGGTTTTCTGATGACAGACTCTAATTCCCCACATTGATTCTTAAAGCATATCACTCTAGTTTGGCCTTTATGTGTTAGGGGGCATATCTTACACAACATTTTGTCACTGTCCCTGTGCTCCCCGTTCCATGATCCTGAAGGACCTCTACAGTGAACCCTACATGCTTTCCCTTCATGAAGAAACTCCTATTGTGTCCCTCTTCATGAGTAGAACAATTCCCTTTTGCATCATTTCCCAAAAATCTTCTATTTTTCCTAGTTTACAAGACCAACACTAATGAAATTTTTTCACCTCGCGCCGATATGCAAGGATTAGAATTGTCCCTATCACCAACCGGAGCGACTGAGCTTTGTTCCAGTTGTGTCGATCTTCTTTTGGAAAGTTTTTTAAATAAGGAGCTGAAGCTTCTAGCTTCAGAAGCTTCGCAACAGAAGTCTAGTAGATGGTTGGGTCATATGGAGTTGAGGATGTCATTTTGGGCTTCTTTCTCCTATAAGGATGGAACTAGCTCAAGAGATAATACCTTCTCCCATGAGAAGAGGAACCATATCCCATCCATTCACGCTGTATAAACCTCCCTTTTTCCGAAGCGCAAGCTAGTGTTAATGTTGGTGTGTTAATGCTAATTAAGTTTGGAGTAAACAACAAGCTATTCATACTTGTTTCTCTCTAGCTGTGTGTGAGGGGGCAGTGTGAATTTGGTTTAGTGTGAAGACTAAAGGGAAGAGCCTTAAAGCTATCATTGTCGAGGCCATCATGGAATGCTAACGAAAGTGTGTGGGAACCTCATTTGTCGGAGGAGAAGAGCAACGTCAAGACGATGGTTGTAATGTCTTCTTGATTGAATATATATGCAACTATCGATTGATTTACTACATAACGTGTCATCTCACATGTTTATGGCTTAATGCTTCTTGAATTGTTAAGTAGGTTGAATTACAATTTGTTTATTATCACGATTGTTAATTTTGTTGTTTACTTGTTTCAGGTGTTCGAAGAAGCAAACGAGAGATATCTGGAGTGAGAAAGCAAGGTCATCACCAAACGGGATAAGTGCACTAAGAGGTAGGCCCACTGTTGGGCTAGAGGAACTTTTTGTGTCCACACTTAAAATTTTACTTCACCACAGTTGGGCTAAGCCCTAGCCCTAGGCCCCCTCCGCCATGGTCTCATGGGTGTGGGGTGTGGCCAAGGGCTAAGGCTTAGCGTGGCCCTTCCCCCAAACATGTCTTTGTTACACTTTAAATAACACCGTGGACATATAGTTGTTAAGAAGCATATGTTTGGGGAGATGGTTAAGTCATGTGGTTGCTTGGCAGAGGTTGTGTGTTTGATCCGAGTGGGGTGCTTTGGCCCTCACCAAAAATTTGATGCATTATCCGGAGGCCATGTGGAAGACACTTATTGGCCCATGTGGCTCTCTAATTGGTCCATATAAACAAACCCATGAGCCAATAACAACACACCATTCACATCCACTCACAATGAGACAAGTGTCGATCATCCAGAGACCCAGAAAAAAATTGTCATGCCTATTCATATGCCCAGTGAGCATACAGATAGCTGACTGGGTGTTCTTGCAACCCAACTTTTATATTTTTTATTGTTTGGAAATTTGATCAAACATGATATCGGGAGCATATGATATTGGTTTTGAGTGAAATGAGTTGCATTGGATTCAGATTATTTAAACTTCTAGAAAATATGATTTTTTCTATGAACTACTTCGAGTTTAATTCCATAGTTGGTGGCCGGGCTAAAACCACCATCGATAGACATGTTGATTTCTTCTACCTCATTTAGGACAGCACATCAAGTGATTGGCTTCCATGCACTTTTGTATTTCAACTCTCTTCTTTGACTCATATACACCCCTTCAAATTAAGGGGCGAAATGTTAGACACCTAATTTGTTAGGATTGTTGTGGAGGAATTTCAACAACCAAATAAGTCAAAAAGACCTCTTGGAACATGAAACCAAGAACAATACAAATTCATCTATATGTACATCTTGTGAATAGAAATGAATCCCATGAGTTCATCTAATATTGCATATCAATTTTGTGTGCACTCTAACAATATAAAAAATCATCTCTTATGCCACCCCACTCTCTTCATAAAATTTAGTCTTATAGTGATATAATATATTTTTTTTGTTATTTTCATATTAACTTGCGCTACATTTAAATCTATAAAAACATATAATAAAGTTTCTTTATTAGGAGCAAAAAGTTTATGTAAATACCAAGCCCACATATTAATCCAAATCAACCTCCCAAACCATAAAAAAATGTTTAGTTTGGGTTAATCTCTTTAATATTGTATTGGCTTGATCTTCATCATTTCCCAGCATCAATAGTCATAGATCTTTTTTAAATTCTTTAAAGTACTATAAAAATTTATAACGGAAAACATATGATGAACCAATTTGTTATTTTGGTATCCTAAATGACTAATTAATTATGCGTTATGGGATTAGGTGTGGATAAATAAAATGTCTAACACAACAATTTCTAGTAAAACATTTAATTTTACCAACAATACATTATACTTGAATTTCCAACTGTTGTGATCATTAAAATTATTTTAAATCTTGGTAAAATATTACGCCGTAAGGCGTTCCCTCTGAGACGAACTACCCTCCATGCCACCGTGTTTCGACGTGGGCCGTTAAATGGATTGTTAGACGATTAAATCATTTCTAGCCATTAGATCATCGGTGAAAAACGTTCTGAGGTCTGAAGCGACACAGGGAAATTTTATGGGTATGTCGAAGTGGGTGGCGGTATTCAGAGCATTTGAACTGAAGTGAAGCTGGTGCCGACCCAGCAGATCGACGCTTGCCCTGGCTCGATGCTTGCCCTAGCTCGACGCTACAGAATGGTTTCTCGGCATCAGGGTATGTATTTCCATTTTCGTTTGTTCGCAGAACGGTCCCAGTGGGGAGGAGATTTGTTTCAAGCTCTTGATTTGTACTGATTTTATCCATTTACTGGAGGAAAAAAATACCTGCTCACAATGTGAGATTTGCATTTCAATCCCCTGGTATTGGTGGTTTGGTAAAAATAATAGTCAGAGGATTTTCTACTGTTCATTTTGAATAGAAAATGAATCAACGGCTATGTGTAGGCTCAGCCAACATTAGTATCTAGTGGGCAAGATGTTGGGATCGGGAATGGAAATGGAGAAGGGGCAGAACCCTCCATCTCCTCAGACCATGGTCAGCGTTCATCTCTGACCAAGAAATTCAAAGCAAGATCCTCCCGCAATGCCTCCCCTCGATGGCGTAATGATGACAAGGATGGCCATTACATATTTGAACTCGGAGAGAATTTGACCCCACGATGTAATGACATGTTTCTAGTATTGTTGGTAATCTTATTTTCGAGGGGTTTGGCCCACTGTTGATGACAAAATATTTTTCTACAATAGCCCTGGCCCCCATTTATCCTACTAATTTGGCTAATTTCTCTTCTGCTATCCTTTTTACAGATAAAATTCTCAGTAAAATGGGCGAAGGTAAGAATCTAGGATATATAAGGTCTCTCAGTATTTTCTTAGATTTGTCCAATGAATTTATTTGATTGGAATATGGTCAACGTTTATAGGGACATTTGGCCAAGTTTTAGAATGCTGGGACCGAAAATCAAAGGACTTTGTAGCTATTAATCGTTCGAGGCCTACAAAAGTACCGGGAGGCAGCAATGATTGAAATTGATGTGCTGCGTGAAGTTGCCAAGCATGATAAAACTGGTACACGATATGAAAGAATGAATATCTATCGAGATATGCCATTTAGTTAATCACTCCACATTTTTTAATAGATATAGCCATTCTGAGTGATTATTTGCTTTAGACTCCTTAAGTTACAGTATCTCACTGGTCGGTTGATGTGCGTGACTTGTTTGATACAGTTGTGTGCAAATGCGCGACTGGTTTGACTATAGGAATCACACGTGTATCGTGAGTTCTCAGCAGAACTTAATTTTTTTTCCTTAGTGAATGTTAGGCATTTTAAATGCCCTCTCAAAGATCTTCTTTTGGTTGTTTCTAGAGAAGTTTTAAGTTTGTTGATGAATGTAAATTATCTTAACAGGTTTTTGAAAAACTTGGGCCAAGCTTATATGACTTTCTTCAGAAAAATAACTATCGCCCATTTCCCATTGATCTTGTTAAGGAGGTTGACAGGCAACTTTTGCAGTCTGTAGCATGTATGTAACTTCACTTATTTTTCCCTTATTAGAGAGCTTTATTGGCTGATCAGTAATATTATCATTTCGGAGTTGCATATATGATCTTTATTATTAATTAGGTCCTGAGAAAATGTCTATCCATTATAAGCGATATTCATTTGAGTTTAATAACAATCTGGATTGGCAGATATGCATGACTTGAAGCTCATTCACACAGATTTAAAGCCAGAAAATACACTTTTTGTTTCTTCAGACATTATGAAGATTCCATATAAGGTAGTTCAGTGGCAAGAGAAACAATTTTTTCTTGGTTAACAGTTCTGGTTGTATTCTCAAAACATAATTACTTGATAATGGCTCATTCTTTGGTTCAACACATTTACTCTCTGGTCTCTGTGTCTCTAATTCTATATTGGGTAAGCTTGGAAAGACGTCCTAGTAGGATCTACCACTTGAGTGACATTCCAATTTTTTTTCCTTAGTGAATGTTAGGCATTTTAAATGGCCTCTCAAAGATCTTCTTTTGGTTGTTTCTAGAGAAGTTTTAAGTTTGTTGATGAATGTAAATTATCTTAACAGGTTTTTGAAAAACTTGGGCCAAGCTTATATGACTTTCTTCAGAAAAATAACTATCGCCCATTTCCCATTGATCTTGTTAAGGAGGTTGGCAGGCAACTTTTGCAGTCTGTAGCATGTTTGTAACTTCACTTATTTTTCCCTTATTAGAGAGCTTTATTGGCTGATCAGTAATATTATCATTTCGGAGTTGCATATATGATCTTTATTATTAATTAGGTCCTGAGAAAATGTCTATCCATTATAAGCGATATTCATTTGAGTTTAATAACAATCTGGATTGGCAGATATGCATGACTTGAAGCTCATTCACACAGATTTAAAGCCAGAAAATACACTTTTTGTTTCTTCAGACATTGTGAAGATTCCATATAAGGTAGTTCAGTGGCAAGAGAAACAATTTTTTCTTGGTTAACAGTTCTGGTTGTATTCTCAAAACATAATTACTTGATAATGGCTCATTCTTTGGTTCAACACATTTACTCTCTGGTCTCTATGTCTCTAATTCTATATTGGGTAAGCTTGGAAAGACGTCCTAGTAGGATCTACCACTTGAGTGACATTCCAATGTTCAAATGAGCTATTAAATAGAACCTATATCCAATTGCATTGTAATTCTTGACAGGACTTGGATGGAGCTACCCTTCTGATATTTGGAGTGTAGGATGCATACTTGTGGAGCTTTGCTTGGTAATTTACCATACAATTTCATTTTTTGAAGATGATATTTAACCCATTGTAAATTAGAAATATATTTATCATAGTTGCATATTAAACATGCAGGGAAAGACACTATTTCAAACCCATGAGAATTTGGAACATCTTGCCATGATGGAAAGGGTTTTGGGCCCATTGCCACATCGTATGATAAAGAAAGCAGAGTGAGTTCCTTGACGTTTTTTAGTGAAATGGTGGCTCAGTTTGCTTTTCAGTTGTTGTAAAGGTACTAAATGTCCTATGCTTAATGTAAACCATAACATTCAATGCCACCCTGTAAACACTCGCAAAAGTGCAAAATATTTTCGGCATGGAAAAAGGTTGCACTGGCCAGAAGGAGCATCTTCCAGAGATAGTATCCGAGCAGTTAGGAAGTTGAGCCCCCTAAGAGTATGCCTAACTATTTTATTTCATGTGCCTACACATCTTAGAATGGTCCCACGATATTTACATTGTCTTTGGATGGCTAACTGATGGCTAACTGTTTTCCATTTAAATATGCCTTTTTGCAGAATTTGATCATGGAGCATGTGGACCATTCAGCTGGTCTACTTATAGACTTGCTGCAAGGACTTCTCAAGTTTGAGCCTTCGGAACGTTTGAAAGCTTCAGAAGTTTTGAGTCATCCATTCTTCTTAGAGGGTCCCAAATTTCATAAATATGGTGCATAGAAATCATGAGAATTCTGATTTGCTGCATATTCATTTAAGTTTAATAACAATCTGGATTGGCAGATATGCATGACTTGAAGCTCATTCACACAGATTTAAAGCCAGAAAATACACTTTTTGTTTCTTCAGACATTGTGAAGATTCCATATAAGGTAGTTCAGTGGCAAGAGAAACAATTTTTTCTTGGTTAACAGTTTTGGTTGTATTCTCAAAACATAATTACTTGATAATGGCTCATTCTTTGGTTCAACACATTTACTCTCTGGTCTTTGTGTCTCTAATTCTATAT
>APFE030094996.1:31942-76750 GCA_000404065.3 Pinus taeda
TACTAAGTTCAATGGAAAAGTGAAAGAAGATCCTTAAGCCCATGTGATGACATATCACATTTGGTTCTCCTCAAATTATTATGTTGATGATTCTATCTCTTTGTCTTTTCCAACATACCCTCAGAGGTGTTGTAGCTAAGTGGTACATCGAGCTTCCTCGAAGTACTTACCATGACTCTTTATCCATGGCTTTCTTCACACATTTCCAGTCACTTATTTTCTCACATCGCTTAAGCAAGAAACTGTGACACACATCTCCGATCACATCCATGAATGGAGATGTAGACGTCGCCTGATAAAATTCAAGATTGTTGATCAGCTGCTCACCGAATGGTTTACCAAGTCATTCGTCGCTTCAATTGTTCACGATATAGATATGGGTGGATGTGTTATCGAAGAACAATACATTGCTCATGCCTAATACTTAGATCTTGTTTATTCTCAGTATGACACTTTGTATGAGTTATTAGTTGATGCTCTGCAGCCATCATCCGATCCCACAACATCAAAGTCACAGGCTACACATCCTGTTAATGGAGTAATTGGTTCAGTGTCCTAGACCCCTATCAAATCTTCTTCCAAACAGAAGACGGTCTCGAACACTGCTTCCAATAGTTCCTCCCAGACTCCACCTCGCCTTGGTAAAACCTCAGAAGTCCACGCTATCCAGTCTACCACAATGGAAAAATCCTCGAAAGGTAAGAAGAAAGGCAAAGGAAAGGGTAAAGTCGATGCCCCAAAATAGCTTCCTCCTAAGTCTTTTGACGGTGATTCTTCACAATGGAAGTCTGTGTATTCATTCCTCATTTGTGAGGATGATCACTACACTAAGAATTTTCTTCGATGACCTAAAGTTATTCATTTTCTCAAAGGGACGCCAGCTGTACTGAAAGAGCCTTTTCCGTCTCAGCAGACTCAAATGGTAGACCAACCTCAATCATTAGCTTCCTTAGGATATCAAGTGTTCATGATGAGTACACCTATTAATGTGGCTACTAGATCGAAAGATTATCAAACTCCTGCTCTGATAGTCGGGAAAGAGAAAGAGGCCTCCCCTTCTTCTTCTACCTCGAGTTCTGTCCGTCTTCATATTGAGCACCCTAACCTTGATTCTGCCATTTGACCTCCCTCTTGAGGTGTGCTATGGAAGTCCTCGTATAATCCCAACACTCGAGCTGCTTAGAACTATAATATTGTTGAGGATTTGGCTCAAGCGCCATTAGCTATGTCTACTCTCGAGGTACTTTAGAGTTGTCCAGCTTAGTGGAAATCTTTGTTATCAACTATTGGGGGCACTGATCCTACGAATTCCAATTTGATATGTTTTGATCGAGAGAACCACATTCTGCGTCTACCTCATCAGATTTCCTTTCTCAATCAGGTAATCATCAATGAGAAAGCCATTCATAGGACCGTCATTGATGAGGGTTCCTTGACCTACATCATGTCAGTCGCTTGTTGGAAGGCAATTGGTTCTCCTACTTTGAACAAATCCCCTAACACTTTGGAAGATTTTGACAAGTGTGATTCGCGACCCTTTGGTGTCTTACCTAACCTTGTCATTACTTTGGAGGGCAAGACTGTACATGTCGAGGTGGATATTGTTGACACTAATCTCAATTATAATCTTCTACTCGGATAGAGCTGGACCCATGCCATGCATGTTGCAACCCCCTCCCTATTCCACGTGATTCACTTTCCCCATCAAGGGAAGATCATCACAGTCGACCAACTGTCCTTCTTTGCCTCTTCCTCCTCAGATGTCAATGTTCCATATGTCAAGCACACTGGTGCACTTTATGATAGTGTGGGGGCAGGTCTTTTTAAAGATTCTGCCTTGATGGGAATTTTTCTGCTCCCACCTCTTCATGTTGCTTCTATCAACATGATCTCAGTCAAACCTAATCCTTGGGTCATACCTTCACCAAATCTTGTTGATACCTGGGGCGAGGTTATGCCACTTAGTCCTGTTGAAATCAATTAAGTGGAAAGTTTTTTGGCTTGAAGTTCCATATCCTTTGATTTTCTTGTTTTGAGGACTTCTCTCGATACGTATTCTCAATCCCCATGGCTTGGTGCTTCGTAATCTCTTAATCCCTTAGCCGAGACTTTTCTTGCTGACGAGAGTATCATGGAAGTCATGTTTCTAGAGGAACTGCCATGGAATGATACTCATCCTCGTTCCTCATTCTCGCCTCACTTAGTAGTCATGTCTATATGTCTTGAGAGTTTCTCTTCTCCATTGCCTATTGACACGTCAGTTTCACCTACCATCATCAAGATATTTCAATTGAGGGTACCTTTATCCCGTCATGGATTCAGGTTTTTACTCCCTCCCCAAGTTTTCACTGATTTCCCGTTACTGCAATGGGGTTGTCATCTGACTCGTAACCCTCCCTCGCCGAGGGGGCATGGGGGTAAAGTCTTGTATGATTTCTAATCTATTATTTGGTCGAGTCGATGCTTATTCATAATGTCAATGGTGAAACTCCAATGTTCATTTGTGTTGATTGATTACCCGAGTCCCAACATGGACTCTCTCAAAAATAATTATGGTTAGGTCATCTTGCATGGTTACTTGTGTACATTAGTGCACATCATTCATTTTTGTGCAATGTGGTTTGGTGTGTTATCTTTCAAACAAATTTCTTGTTTACTATGTTTTTCCCTGCTTTACAGATGTTTGTGACTCCTCACATCGGTTTTGTTGATGGTGCTTGTTGTAGTACCCATAATCTATCCTCTGCGACATGATCTATTTATGACCCTCATGGTGAGTTGATTGATATTCAAGGTATTTGTTTATGTCACACAACTAATAACATTGTTGAATACAACACAACCATCTAACTATTGTCATAAGCCATCGCTCTTAACATTCGAGAGTTGGTTGTCAACCTGGATTCACAGCTTGTTGTCCTTCAACTCAATGGGAAATATTCCATCAGAAACCCTCAGATATTGAGAATGTATCTACATATTTGTCTACTGGAAAGAAATTTTGATTACATTACATATCATCATATTCCTAGACGTATGAATACATTGACAGATGCATTAGCTAATTATGTGTTGGATAGACATTTGCGAAACATGTGAAAAGCCAAACAAATCATTTGTACCATAATAAGATAGAAAATATAAAATCTATATTTCGTGATAATGTTTGATACATCAAAACCCCAAAAAATAATATGTGTGTTCAAATAACATCGACAATTCTCAGGCCTCATATATAAATGGCACACAGTCCTCAAAATGTAAATGCTAGACCTAGGAACTAATCAACATGGTGATCACGGTAAAATGAAATTGCTTGTGCAACACGATTCAACAATTGGCAGATCTAATCCGATACTCCCACCGTATGCCTCTGGTATGGGCGCGGGATGTCTCCCACCTAGGCATACTCTAGGATACCACGAGTCAACCCCTCAAGGTTCCTTGTGATCTCCTCCTCGTTATCATTCCCCTCTTCATAAGGAGTGACATCAAATTGGTGAGTGACGTGCTTGGCTATCACGGACATCCTGGCAGAACACTCTGGTCCAAAATCTGCATTAATAAAATAAAAAATTGGTTTTTAACCTTCGTCATAGAAATCCTCCCCACTTGGCAGTAGCATGTTTGGATATTCACGGAAGTCGGTATCACTGTATGGCCTATCCTTCTCTACGATCAGGTGTCATCGTAGCCATGAAAATAAGGTTGGCATGTAGGACATATGCCGACCCCCAGTGATCCTAGGCATCAAATGACTCCAATGGACCATTCGTGGGACTCATGGCATTGGTGGATGTACCTCAGTGTTTCTGGGAAAACTAGTGTCTTTTTGATCGACTAGCCCTATAGGTTTGGCAGCTACCCTAGAAACAACAATTTAAATAAATTCACGATTTCTTCTATGTATAACAGATAAGAGAAAGACAATGGAACCAACCTGGAACTTCCACTTAATCCCTTGCTTGATCTCTCTCCCAATTGACAGAGCTTACAACCCCTCCTCGTACTTAACTCGCTTGGAGAGTACTTGTAGAAACAGAGTAACAAAGAATCGTCAAAGCATCTTGATCTATTATAACATAAACATTATAGAATCAAATATATAATGAAGATACAATAACATTCACAAATGATAACATTCACAATTACACAATCATATGGAAGAAAACTTCAAGAACATTATTAAATAGAAGGGAGAATTACAACCCAGTTGTCTGATCCAACATCATCCTCCCAACATCAATCCCTCTTCAGCTCATGAAATAGAAATATCACACCAACAATACAATGATCTTTCCTCAAATACAAACTATCATCACTTACTTACAATTCATAATATTCCAACCCCTAGATCTCTTAGATGAGGGATCCATTTATAGATGTGTGCAAGGGTGTGAGTCATCTTTGTATTTTTTATTAGTGTCATTCCACTTGTTACAATTGGTTCCACTTGGAACTTTCTTGGATCTCTTACTCATCCCTAGGCAAATTCAAAGAGACAAGTGTCATAGGAGAAGTTTCTAGAAGATTCCATGAGCAACCACCTAGCAAACCGTCTCTAAAATTTTTCCATCCTCTCCCATCACACCCTATAAAAGGCCCAAATAATATGCATTGCACCTGGCTAGTGTAATACTCAGTATGCATCACACCTTGCCCGTGGAGCAGTCAATATGGTTCAGTTTAGGTCATTTCTGGATGTTTTCTTAGGTGGAACTTTTGGGGAATGATGTAATCAGATGACCATATTATTTTAGGGTATAAAACAACTCTTTTAGGGGTTTGAAGAGCCCTAGTTTATAGACATATAAGTCTTGGGTTGAAGTGCCCAAATATGTCTATAACACTCAGTCAACTATTACTCGAACAACGACACCCGTTCCAAGAAAAAAGTCACTAGTACAGATCCAAAGCAAAATTGCTTCAGATTCCCTGCCTTAGATTTTGTTAGCTGGTGTTTTATGTTTATCTTCATGGATTCCATCCAATTGAAGATCGCCGGTGGCATACAATCGATAGCATATAGAAATTTTGACTTTTTAGTCTCATGCACTACTTCGGACTCTGCCACTTTGTTGATAGTAAATAGTAGCACTCTCAGTGTCAGATATCACACAATGGAAATCTCAATCTTTCCACTCTTGGATTTGAAGGCTTTAGTTCAATTTTAGGCAAGTAGCATGGATATGCTTGCCCCAATTGGTCGTGACCAATATAGGGTTACTGGTTCCCCGCTCCGGGACAATCCTGTGATGAAATAAATGTCTGAAGTTTCTAACTCTAGCTCCTAGTCACCAATGATGAATATTTACCAATTTATGTCCCAAAGACTAATCAAGTATTGAAGTAGCTCAGGTTAAGCCCACATCCCTGGTGTGAGAAAGAACTTGAGGAGACCACAGTTCATCAAGGCATTCAGGCAATTTGGATGATTCATTGCCTGGGTGTCCACATCTTCGTGCTCACGTTCTTTCCAGTTTACCATTTTCGACAATTCTTTCCTGCAAAAACCATGTATTCAATTCAATAATCATTTTTGGCAAGTAAGATTTGGATTGAAATGGTGGATTTGAGAGGATAATTGTTTTTTCCTTGTTCATGGCGCCAATGTGCTTGTTTTAAAAATAGTTGCACCGAAGGTGGAGTTGGGCATTTTAATTACCCTCAGTTGGTGTGATTCCATGCCCAGAAATCATGCTCATTGAGGGAGAATTGTTTTTCCAAAACCTCCCTCAAAAATCCAAAAAATGGATGGAAACAAGAATAAACAATATGGAAATGAAGCTTAGGGACTTGGATTTTACCTGCAATTGGAAGCTCGACGAATGACCCCCCAGATCTCCCATAATATGCTCTAGAAAAATTAGGGCAAAAGAGGGTAAAAAGTTTTTCACAACAAGGTAAACTGGTAAATGGTAAAAAATATTTACTTTTCCCTCCTTTTATTTAATTCTTCATGAAATATTAGGGTTTTTAGAGTATTTTGACCTATTTTTCCTCAAAAATTGGATAATGCACTTTACCTTTTTGTGTAGCAACAAGGGATGGATGTTCGACGATGATGTTGAGTCATGTTTTAGCTCTTTTCTCAACTCGTAAAACTCAAATGAAAAGATTTATGAGTAGTTTATCCTTTTGACTTGTAAAAGAGAATAAAATGGGGGGTTTGCTTTCAAGTTGTTTTCCAACCCTTTAAACACAAAATGATAGCTGAGCCCTTGTCATTTCGAACTCGTTAACGGATGTGAAACCTCATGCGCCTAGTATACCTTTACCCCTTTTCTGAGATGGGATGCACTATTGACAAGAAAGGTACTCCTTGACTGAAATGGTCATGCGATTCTCTCAAGTATCATTTTCTACCTTTTTGGGCTCGAGAGACACAAATGTACAAAGAGGGACCATGTGGAGTTTCCTTTTCATGTCTTTTTCAAACTCTCTAAACATGAAAAAGATACTGAATTACACCTTTGTCGGACTCGTTAAAACAAACAACAACATCAGATTCGTCACCATGATGCACATGAGCTTCCCATTCCTAGGGATTGTTAAAAGTACTTGGTTAGATTCATCTGAAGTATGAACTTATAGTGCAAGCATATGTTATGCATTTCAAGCTTGCGATTAAAAAAATAATTGGGTTACTTGCTAGGAATAGTGGGGGAAATTTGGAAATCTAATGAGTTGTGTCGGCAGCTCACTCTTGAACATGACACTTTTTGCTTCGTGTCGGGATGGGGTATCCTTCTTGTTATCGTTGAACTTCCTGGGTTGGGCCATTCATTTTTTCCTTCTATTTGATCTCTACCACATCATCATGACCACAGATCCGATGGATCCAAAAGTTGCCAAACTTCTAGTCATGTCACCGATATGTTCAATGGTTGTCCTTCTGCTGTTACACTTACTCCTGATTCTCTCTATCATCCAAAATCATTTTGCATCCCTATATCTCATGTTGATGATGTGGCATACATTATGGCCCTCCTTCGACATGGTCGCTTCTTGTCGACTTGAATTCATTATCTAGGAGGTTGATCAAGAAAATCCCTTCCAGTACCTTAGGGCTTGCATGCCCTAATGGAAATTACTTCACACTCGACAACAAGTTCACATCATTGGATTTCGATCGAGTGATTTCATTGGTGTTTGACTTTGGTTTCTTTATTCACATTTCGTGAATTGTGCTGATAGTACCTTGAGGATCATTATCATTATTGGTGGTTTCTCTTGTACTTGTTAACAATTTACATCATTGGCTAGTAATCAAGCGATTTTCTAGCATGTTTGATGTCAATACATATATTCAGATGTTATAAGTTGCACTTTGATCATTTTGTGCTGGAGCGCAAGACCCTTGGCTCATATTACAAAAGTCCAGGTTATGAAGTGGTGTGAAATGGTTATGTTGATATACATGTCTCTCTTAGATGGATGGTTGTGACCATACCATGAGTTATCATATGTGATCCTTCTCATTATTGGATGGCTATGACCATACCTTGGTTTCGATATGATCCTCTTTATTCGAGGGTTGTGCCCATGCCTGGATCCATTTACACAATCATTCTCTAGATGGCTACGTCCATGACACGATTCATGTATCATTTTATAGAGTTTTCAGTTATGTATATGTATCTATACTTTCTCTTAGGTTTTCTGATGACAGACTCTAATTCCCCACATTGATTCTTAAAGCATATCACTCTAGTTTGGCCTTTATGTGTTAGGGGGCATATCTTACACAACATTTTGTCACTGTCCCTGTGCTCCCCGTTCCATGATCCTGAAGGACCTCTACAGTGAACCCTACATGCTTTCCCTTCATGAAGAAACTCCTATTGTGTCCCTCTTCATGAGTAGAACAATTCCCTTTTGCATCATTTCCCAAAAATCTTCTATTTTTCCTAGTTTACAAGACCAACACTAATGAAATTTTTTCACCTCGCGCCGATATGCAAGGATTAGAATTGTCCCTATCACCAACCGGAGCGACTGAGCTTTGTTCCAGTTGTGTCGATCTTCTTTTGGAAAGTTTTTTAAATAAGGAGCTGAAGCTTCTAGCTTCAGAAGCTTCGCAACAGAAGTCTAGTAGATGGTTGGGTCATATGGAGTTGAGGATGTCATTTTGGGCTTCTTTCTCCTATAAGGATGGAACTAGCTCAAGAGATAATACCTTCTCCCATGAGAAGAGGAACCATATCCCATCCATTCACGCTGTATAAACCTCCCTTTTTCCGAAGCGCAAGCTAGTGTTAATGTTGGTGTGTTAATGCTAATTAAGTTTGGAGTAAACAACAAGCTATTCATACTTGTTTCTCTCTAGCTGTGTGTGAGGGGGCAGTGTGAATTTGGTTTAGTGTGAAGACTAAAGGGAAGAGCCTTAAAGCTATCATTGTCGAGGCCATCATGGAATGCTAACGAAAGTGTGTGGGAACCTCATTTGTCGGAGGAGAAGAGCAACGTCAAGACGATGGTTGTAATGTCTTCTTGATTGAATATATATGCAACTATCGATTGATTTACTACATAACGTGTCATCTCACATGTTTATGGCTTAATGCTTCTTGAATTGTTAAGTAGGTTGAATTACAATTTGTTTATTATCACGATTGTTAATTTTGTTGTTTACTTGTTTCAGGTGTTCGAAGAAGCAAACGAGAGATATCTGGAGTGAGAAAGCAAGGTCATCACCAAACGGGATAAGTGCACTAAGAGGTAGGCCCACTGTTGGGCTAGAGGAACTTTTTGTGTCCACACTTAAAATTTTACTTCACCACAGTTGGGCTAAGCCCTAGCCCTAGGCCCCCTCCGCCATGGTCTCATGGGTGTGGGGTGTGGCCAAGGGCTAAGGCTTAGCGTGGCCCTTCCCCCAAACATGTCTTTGTTACACTTTAAATAACACCGTGGACATATAGTTGTTAAGAAGCATATGTTTGGGGAGATGGTTAAGTCATGTGGTTGCTTGGCAGAGGTTGTGTGTTTGATCCGAGTGGGGTGCTTTGGCCCTCACCAAAAATTTGATGCATTATCCGGAGGCCATGTGGAAGACACTTATTGGCCCATGTGGCTCTCTAATTGGTCCATATAAACAAACCCATGAGCCAATAACAACACACCATTCACATCCACTCACAATGAGACAAGTGTCGATCATCCAGAGACCCAGAAAAAAATTGTCATGCCTATTCATATGCCCAGTGAGCATACAGATAGCTGACTGGGTGTTCTTGCAACCCAACTTTTATATTTTTTATTGTTTGGAAATTTGATCAAACATGATATCGGGAGCATATGATATTGGTTTTGAGTGAAATGAGTTGCATTGGATTCAGATTATTTAAACTTCTAGAAAATATGATTTTTTCTATGAACTACTTCGAGTTTAATTCCATAGTTGGTGGCCGGGCTAAAACCACCATCGATAGACATGTTGATTTCTTCTACCTCATTTAGGACAGCACATCAAGTGATTGGCTTCCATGCACTTTTGTATTTCAACTCTCTTCTTTGACTCATATACACCCCTTCAAATTAAGGGGCGAAATGTTAGACACCTAATTTGTTAGGATTGTTGTGGAGGAATTTCAACAACCAAATAAGTCAAAAAGACCTCTTGGAACATGAAACCAAGAACAATACAAATTCATCTATATGTACATCTTGTGAATAGAAATGAATCCCATGAGTTCATCTAATATTGCATATCAATTTTGTGTGCACTCTAACAATATAAAAAATCATCTCTTATGCCACCCCACTCTCTTCATAAAATTTAGTCTTATAGTGATATAATATATTTTTTTTGTTATTTTCATATTAACTTGCGCTACATTTAAATCTATAAAAACATATAATAAAGTTTCTTTATTAGGAGCAAAAAGTTTATGTAAATACCAAGCCCACATATTAATCCAAATCAACCTCCCAAACCATAAAAAAATGTTTAGTTTGGGTTAATCTCTTTAATATTGTATTGGCTTGATCTTCATCATTTCCCAGCATCAATAGTCATAGATCTTTTTTAAATTCTTTAAAGTACTATAAAAATTTATAACGGAAAACATATGATGAACCAATTTGTTATTTTGGTATCCTAAATGACTAATTAATTATGCGTTATGGGATTAGGTGTGGATAAATAAAATGTCTAACACAACAATTTCTAGTAAAACATTTAATTTTACCAACAATACATTATACTTGAATTTCCAACTGTTGTGATCATTAAAATTATTTTAAATCTTGGTAAAATATTTTAAATTATTTCAAACTTCTATCACGTTTGCAAGGAAATCCAATGAATTATGAAGCCTTAAAAGCATGATCTCTAATTTTCCGCTTTAAAGGAGCAACTAATTATTTTTGAGAGGACTCCCTCTTCTTGAAGCTATGGAGTCATCATACATTGCATATCCAAAGTCACGTGTAGTTTTCTTCATGGAGAAAACACCCTCGACCAATACCATTTCTGGTTCCCTTCGTAAAGTTGGGTTTGGACCCCATCGTAAATCCAACCGAACCAGGAGTAGTGCTATCGGGAGCGTAACGGTCGCTAAGTGGGAAACCACTTATATACCCTGCTTAGAAGCTGGTAGCATATTTTGACTTATCATCACTATAAATCACTTCAAACACAACTTGTCACCACCATTTACATTATTTATTTGACCACATGCTTATCTATTCCTTCTCCAATAATGTTGCATTGCTCATCCTCTGTTCCATCGTCAGTTGCTCCAGAGTTTCCTTTCTCTGGCAATAGAAATGCTTCATAAATCCACATAGCCTTTCGAGTTGCGTCCCTTATTCTTGCCATGCGAATCTTGTTCTCCTGTTTTCTATCACAACCTCGAAAAAATTTGGGCCTTGACAATTTCAGAGCGAGGTGCACTGGAGCAAAGGGGGCAAATCCTTGAAACACACTATCTTCCCACAGCGCAATTCGAACTCCTAGCTCGTCTTGTCCTTGCATATTATTTTTAACAGCAAAGTTTTTAACAAAACGTTCGCAATTTATCCAGAAGAACCATCTGGCCTTGGTTAACCGTTCTTTCACGTCCACATCGATGACGTCACATCCATAACTGTCATTTTCAACGGCCTCTATAGTCATGTCGGGGCTATACGCCAACCATTCCATAGAAACGAGCAAACCCGGCAACAATGAAGTTGAGAGAACGTCATTGACAGATGCACATATTTTCAAGAGGCACCCAACAAAATCAAACGCAATCAAAAGCGCATATTTATGTAATAGCAGGTAATGGAGTCCAACATTCACGTGGAACCTGTTCTCAAGGTGAACAATAAATATGATAATCGCAATGACTTGTAATACATCTAGTTCAGTGGTGCTCTTCGATGTCAGAAATTCTTCAATGCCACTGGCCACTGAAGACCACACTTCATCGAACATTTCCAAACTGGTCATTCGCAAAATATATTGATTATCAAATGTGGGAAAAAAGATGATATAATAAAAATTTCAATATGGATTGAGACAAACAAAAGAATTTCATACATTACCTTGAGAAATTTGACAAGATAGCAACGAGTCGAACAAATTTAATACAAAATTTCTTCCGAAGATCGATATTGGGAGTACTTTTAATGGACTTGTAATCATGATAATTCTGTATAACAAAATGAGTTTATTAATATCAAAAAACAAAACAAAACTTCAGTAATAGATTCAAGTTTATTTTATTTATTGTTGAATTTAATTAGATTGTAGATTTCAGTAATGTTAACGCTAATATATATTTGAAAATGGAACTGAAATATAATTCTAAGCTTACCTTTTGAAATAGTCGCAACATACTGTCATTTACCATCTGCCATGAGATATCGAAGGCCGTACTACTTCGAAATAAACTGTAAATCGCCATCAGTTCGTTATCATTTTCCATAGCCATAAGAGCAGCCTAGTGAACATGCAACAGCAAACAAGGTCAGTTGCAATAAATTACATAACTGAATACTATGAGAAAATGAAAGTAAATTGATTTTACATTGAGTTTGGAAAATACCTGGTAGTGAAGATTCTCATCGGGTTGAGCTTCCAGGACTTTTGCAAGGCGTTCTGCATGACTCATTATTCTATGCTTGTTTTCCAAGACACATACACAAAACAAAAGTTTAAGACGAACACTAAATTCACAAATTTCTTGATGTAAGATGTATGCGGTACCAATGCGAGATATGGTGACAACTTTTATAATATATGTATCACATGGACGCTGGATCGTGTTCATGTGGTACGGCCGACAAAGGTTTATTTCTGAGGTTAGTTATGTAAAGTATTATTAGTTTCTTTAGCAATCATTGGATATAATTAAAATGAAATTCAAAGAATTGATATTGAAGATGAGGATTAAATGGTAAGATTATATACAAATATATAAATAATGTAAAAAACTAAGATCATATACATTGCTATTGTGATGAAGTTAAAAAAAATTAATTTTCAAAATATACGTATATTATTATTATTGTTTTTAAAAATATAAATGTGTTATATAGATTATTATTTCTAAGTGCTGGTTTAATGGAATTGCAAGAAGAAATTAATTAATTAATTAATTATATATATAATATATATATATATATATATATATATAATAATATTAATTAGCATAATTAAAAAAGTGCACACTTATCTTATTTATTACATTCATAACATCGATTTACGGTACAAGCATACATGCCTCAGTTTATTTATTATTATATTATATATTATATATATAATATATATATATATATTATATATATATATTGTTTTATTTTAATAATATTTATTTAAAATAAAAATAATTATAAATAACCAATAAATTTTTTTTAAAAAATGATTTAGAAATAAAAAATTAATTCAAAGAAATGGAAAAGTAAAAGGTAATTTATAAATAGAGATTTATATTAATGTTTTGAAAATGCTTTTTAAAATTTTTCCAATATTTATTTTCCATATCTATAGATATATAATATTTTATTATGTATATAATTATTTTTGATGCATTATTTTCATTAAAAATATTATAAGTTTTTAATTCTCTTCTACATCGTAGTTTTCAAATTCCCAAGTTAACCAAATATTTAATGTATTTCAAGGGTCTGCCACTTCTTTGTAGCCGCCACCAGTTTTGTGCACCTATGACTACTTCTGTCCAAGGCTTGTGTACTCCTCTCATTACTTTGGTTGGTCCACTTGCTATTAGTCTCTACCACTATTTCACTACCTCTATGATTAATTGGCTACCTCCCTTCCATTGCCATAAAATTTGTTTAAAATTTGTGATATTCTATAATAGTCTTGTTTTAATTCCTCTAGCACCCATCTAATATGCTACATCAATTTTGGTTTTCTAGTAGATATGAATCCCTATTTTATAGCTACTTCCAAGATATTGAAGTGATATCTTTCAACTACTTCAAGATATCGAAGCGTTAGCTTGGAGAGAGAAATCTAAGTAGACACTATTAACATGTTATTTGTCCATGATATAGTTCTACATCAATTTCAATGGTTTACTTATTTGTTACATGTGATTTTGATTTTACTTGGGCCTTTTTTCAACATTATAGAAAAATATTCTCAATTGGATGCTTACAAATGAGATGAAAATTAACAACCCACTTCTCTTTACTTCTTTCCAACCATCTTGCACCATCATAACCAACCACCATTCTGTTTGTTGGAACAATTATGTGCCTAGAGTTCAAGGAATCATCACTAGGATTGTCAACAAGCAACACAAACTTTGTAAACTACATTCAGGTATTTATGAGTTTAAAATTTTATGATGTAGACACCAACTAATTTTATAGTCATATACTTTGCACATAGCCCTGAAATTATAAAAATGACTTATTTCTTGGCAAACGTAGAATGCATAAATGAATGAAAAAAAGGAAAAAAAAATATTTCCTCCCATAGTTATATAAACAAAAGTAATAACATATTAATAAAAACCTTAATTTTATAAATTTAGCAACATAGAAACCTGTGAAGCATTTCACATGTCTGTGAGCTTTGAAATTAAAACATCCAACTAGTGAGATTTCCACAAGCTTAAGCTTAACAACAAAAAAGAAAATTCCTTAACTTTTATCATTATATGGAGATGTGAATTGCTCCATGTATTTATCAATGTTGTATGCATCAAGGTAGTCGTACAAATTAATAATTTCATATTTGAACATGTAAGTGCATTGATTTCTTTCTTGGTCCTTTCTTAGGAGACCACTAATCACAAGTTCATTTGCATAGTCTTATTCATATTCAAAATCATACATCTAGACACTAACCTTTTCTCTTCCCTAACTCTATAAAGAAAAAAGTTTCCTTTTATTTTTATTTCTAATATCTTAAAGGCCAGGTTTCAAATAATTTTTTGCCTACTGTTCACAAGATTGTCTTCTATCTTAAAATTAACTTATGAATCATGCGAGTAAAGGACTTATGTTGAAGTATCCCTTGTACATTAAGTTGAAGAAGTAACATCAAAATACTCAAAGAACCTCAAAACATACCTCAAGAAATAATTTTTTTTTTACTCATCAACGTCCGAGGCCTAGAAGTAGACGAAAAAGTGAAATTATGGTTAAGGTATCTAATAAATACACTTAATAAAGTAAGTATACTTAAAAAAAAGTTTTCGTCCTTCTAGTGCACCCATGGATGAGATAAAAAATCTCATGTAATAAAACATGTGTTAAGGGAGGGGTGCACGTTACAGAAGAAGATGAACTAATTTTATTCTAAAAAGAGAGGAAATTGTGATTATGTTATGGTTTAGGTGTTAAATCATGTACTATCGTTAGCTTCTTGAGTTTTCAATTAGTTGTGTTTCCTAAGTTCTATAGTTTCCTTTAGTTGTTAAATAGCTTTATTTTGACATGTGATATAAGTCTTCACGTATAAAACTACCTCTCTTTCACCCCTAATGTACCACATACGCAATGAATTGAATTTCATATTTCCTAGGCCCATTCGACATAAGAAGATTGTCAACCTTTTGATAAGGATATTGAGGTCTTTATTATAGCATATTTTTCATGTTGAGTGAGTGAGAGATATTATTTTTCATCATCATACTTATTGGCGATGCACATTTCATCATATTTTACTAGACATTTTTACTAGGGTGGTCACTCCTAAACACTATAATATTGTGTATGGTCGCTACCAGATAGTTAACAACATGGAAATATGGTATCGTAGTTTTCTTGTGCATAGACTGACCACAGTCAAAGATTTTAGAGTCTTTCATTCCCTAGGAGATCAACTCAACCTATCTATGTATGAGTTGGCTAGGGATTTCTTGTAGAAGTTTCTTAACTTCTCAAGCCCTAGGTGTCCATATACATTCTCTCAGGGGATAGAGAAATCCTATGTAAAATTAATTTCTCAAGAGAAAAAAATGATATAGAGAAAATATAGCTCAGATATTCTGGTGGATTTCTACCAAACTTATGTTGCATGTGAGAGTAGCCCTATATTGTTGTTAGTCAAAGGAAGGTTTCATACAAAGGATTGCAGAGGGGTCATTAATATTCCAAGGTAAAATTATATTTCTATTTTGAATTAATATAATCATGCATGTTTTCTACCCCTTATATGATTTTTGTTGATTATATGTGTATGGTTTGGATTCATTCTTGTATCATGCGGGAATGTTTAAAAGGCCATCATGTATAGATGTTTTCTATATTCTCCCACTTGATGTTCCATCTACCTCTATTTCTCAGATGCATACAATCTCCTTCATGACCAGTGGATCCCATCAATATCATGACCCTTTGGTGGTTCCTTCTCCTTTAGAGGTTGATTAGTATGGTGGTAACATGCATGTAAGTCCATTTGAGATCACTTAGCAATGAATCTAGTTAACATCTAACACTTATGAGTTAAGTGACACTTTGTGTGAATGACTTGATGATTAACATGTGTCCATATAGGTGGTTGACCATCAATTATTTCATGTTTTTCTTGGTATTGATCTTCATACTGACAATGCCATCATGAAATTCATGTCAATCTATGATCATCCCTAGGGAGAATTGCATCATAAATAATATTTCCTTCCTATGGTAAACAAGTTTGATGAGTCACCTAAAATCCTAGCTTCTTGTGGCCTTTTTGAGTGGTCCCAATGCCTCATATGCTACATGATGTTTTCTTGGAGGGGAACTTTGTGAACATTTTAAAGACTATTCCAATACACACTGTTATGAAACCAATTGTCGTGGAAAATATCATGATTGGAGTTGATTCTACGTCTTGAGAGATTTAAATTTACACCACCCTTTTCAAGAAATTCTTCAATATTTTTTCTTGTTCTAACGAAGAAATGCCTGGAATTTCCCTCGGACATGAAATTGAGTGTGACATATCAAATTGCTTTATGTAGTGGAATTTGGACATGTAAATTCTTTAATTCTTGAATCTTCATAGTTAGGTGTGGGGGTAGCCTTATCTACAAGTAATATTTTTGGATATGGTGGATTTAAAAAGAGTATTAGTATTTTTAAAAACTTTGACCGTTATAAGATCTATATAGAATTAACACCATTTGTTAGACGATTTTTGGTCATATAAACAACATCATTTTTGATAATTGTATTGGATATTACAATGGCATCAACTACTACAATGGTCCTGATAATAACAATATCATTGGTTGTTACATAGGGTTTAGCCTACTGTTTGTCCAATAATCCTTGGTTTGGAGTTTCCTCCCTAAGTGAACTATATTCTTCATTTTATGTGGTGACAGGGAAAACTGTCTAGTTTACTATTATCCATGATCATAATCGTTCTTCATTACACCTAATAGGGGAGACACAATAGGTGGAGAAAATTGGTAGTTCAACTTGTTGTGATGCCTTATTGTTTGGAATAGGGTTAGGCTGTATAGATAACTAAGATTGTAAAGGAGAGTTAATTATTAATAAATTATAAGGAAATTGTAGTTCTTGTTTCTTCATTGGTAACTACACAAGCAACTATCCTGGAAAAGAGGCTCCACACTATCTTTGAGGCCATCTAAGTGTTTGGTTTGGAAGAGAAGGCCACTTGGGCTATGGCATTAGATATTGAACCAGAGGAGGGCTAGGAAAACTCTAAGGAGCTATAGGGTATTGTATTTTCTAAGAAATTTTTTGATGAGTGTACATACTAGACCAATCTTATTAAGAGAAGAAAAAGGATCTTGGACCATACTTGGTGGTCAAGGTTTCCATGGTTTTTGAGAGCTAATGAAGCATGTTTTTTTGACATCTTCAGTAGATTCCTTTGAAAATTTCCTTTAGTCCTATTGATTATTGTAAATGCCTATAGAATTATCTTTTTTGCAAATGTTACATATTTCTACACTGTTGAGTTGGAATTCCCAAAGAGAATGCTTCTTTCTCCACTTGGGGGGAAATATGGAAAAGGCTTTATCAAACTCAATCTAACTCTATTTCACCTATAACATATCCAATTGAGAGGAGAAAGAGTTCATGATACCATTTTTGAATTTTTTAAAATAAATTTCCAATCTATTCTCCCATCATCCCACCGTTAGTTGACTTATGTACATTAGAAAAGGCATTTCTTGCCAAGTTTTTATTTCTCATTGATCCTCGAAAGATTCTTAAGAAAAGTGAAACAATTTCACAATTCTCCATGAGATTTTACATATCCACGTAGCCTTCCTTCATTCACATGATAAAAATTGTCTTCAAGATGTCTTCTTCCGAATTACTATGCTTGGATTTTTGCAATTTATAGTGAATATGCTCTATCTAGTCCTCAAAGCTTTCCTTCTCTCACTGAGACATCTTGAATGATTCATCTCTTTGATCCCTAGTCCGATAGTAGTATTTCTACTTTTACAGAGAAGTTTTCTTTATATTTTCCCATGAGGAAATATATGCACCTTGTAGTCCCATAACCCATATTAAAGTTGTTCCCTTTAGAGTAGCACAAAATAATTTTAATTTTTGGGCATCCATGGTTTAATCATAACTAATGTCTAAGAAATCAATATAAAAAAGAAAATTGTTTGGATCTTCACTAGTGGTGCCCTAGAAAACTGGAAGGGACCACAAAGGAATTTTTTTCATTATATTTTTTCCCTGGACATCTCCAATAGGCATCTCAAAGGTGGTGATTTTTTATTCTAGCATATTTGTATCAGCCAAGATGTTAGGATCGTGCCAAATGAGCTTAGGTATCCATTGTTCCTTTGGATGAGAGGGGTCTTGTAGTGGTAACCTAGGATGGTTCACAACACTTCTTGAATCTGGAATAGAATGTCCAAGGGGTTGTTCCACAACGCTTCTTGAATTTATAAAACAATGTTTAGGAGGTCATTTCAATAGACTTAATTTGGTATATTCCAAATTATGGTTGTCTCTACCTCCTTCTCCTTCCAGAAAGCTCTAATAATCCTCATTTACTAATAGAGATGAATGATAGATCCTCAAGATTACTTTTAAAGGTGATGGTCCATGAGATTCTTCCTCTGAAATATTTGTTCGCAACATGGATGATCTTGGCAGATTTGACCTCTATGGAACAATTTTATGGGACCCTGATTTCTTATGAGTTTTACTTAGGGAAGATGATTATGCCTCAGCTTTTGAAATGATCTCTTGAATGAATGTTACTCTTCCTATTTCTTGATTCTTCTTTCCTCTGCATCCTCTTTTACCTACAGTTCTTTTCTTCTTCTCTATTAATGCAATCTTATGTGTCCTAAATATTTACTAGACTAATCATTTTTCTATTTGTCAAAGCAACGTGCGGGTTCTTACCTCTTGTCTTGCCATCGTGTCACCTTAGCGGCAAGAACACATCTAACAAACTTATCAATAATACATTAAAATAATAATTCTATTCACACTTATGGACCTCTAACAACCTCCCTGAAAATGGTGCCAAAATGTTGGGAAAATTAAATGTATTTTACTTGGAAGCAATTAATTACACACACATACATAAATTGTTAACGAGGGTAAGGTTGTTCATTTCAAGGCTATCATGAAAATTATATGCATGTCGTAATCATAACTAACAATTTATAATTAAAAACTCTCTAATAACATGAAACTTAACCAAAATGCAAGTCATTGTAGCCTCTCACTCATAGCACACCAAAATCATGATTTTCACACTTCAAACATCCAAAGCACTATGTACATAGTTCTAAAATTAAAATTACTCTTGTATAGTAAAATCATTAAATGACTCAAGATCACAATTTTAGAAAGGGATATAACACTACTAGAAATAATTATAGAAACCATTCAATTAAAACATCACATAATCATTAAACTTACTACAATCATCAAATCATCAATTTGTGCAACGTGGTGTAGAAAATACAGAACTATATATATAATATTCTACTCAACAAAACTTAGAAACTATAGTAGCAAAATAATAAAAATAACACACTAAGAAATGGATTGATCTAGGATCTATGTTGTTACACAAGTAATCAAGATCAACTAATCTACAAACCAACTCAATGATAGCTAGAATGCATTAATGGAAATCTTTAACAGTGTCAATTAAAGAACATTACACATAACTAAGAGGAAACTAATCACACTACTAAACTACATTACTAAACAGAAATCACTACTAAAGAGGAGTGCCCTTCCTCCCTAGTAGGGAGATGGTAATTTACAACTCACAAAATAATTGAATGAAGTATTATTGAGACACAAACCCTAATAGTTTGCATTAATCTTCAAAAATTTTAGAGATGCACAATCTCTCCAAAACTACAATAGTGTCACCCCCACACATGCTAGAGGGCTTCTATTATAGATTTAAATGATGTTTATTCTTGAAACCACAATCAACTATGAGGATCATTGGTTCTCATGTTGTCCAAATCAAGAGTGTTATATAATAGATGACGGAAAAGAGAGAGAGAAGGAGAGTGATTTGGGAGGGGGAGAGATAGAGGGAGGTGGGAGATAAGGGATAGAGAGGGAGGAATATAGAGATGAGGAGAGGGAGATGGAAATGGAGGGGGTAGGAGAGGGAGGGAATAAGAAAAACATAGAGGGAGAAAGGTGGAGAGAGAGGGGGTGACAAGGGAGTCATGGAGAGAGAGTGAGGGAGAGAGGAGGGCGGGAGGGAATAGAGAGAAGGATATAGATAGAGAGGGAGAGAAGGGGAAGAGAGAGATAGACAGAGAAGGGGAAGAGAGGGAGATAACGTGTGTGTATATTTGGGGGGTGAGATAGAGAGAGGGAATAAAAAAGAGACACAAATACAATATATACATTATATAGTATTATATAACCAACCTAGATCCATATTAACCCTATAACTATCAAGTGCTAGGAGGGATCCAATCTCTCGAGGTGAAAACATTTCCTCAAGTTTTGCACTAGGAAAAAAAAGTTTGCACCTCAAGACATTGGAACCCTCTCAATGCTTGATAGATCCGGGGTTAAGATGGATGTAGGTCGGTTAATATGAAATTAATGTAGTTTTTATTTTATATTATTATAGTCTTGAAAAATAAATTTCACTTTAATTTTGATTTCAAATTAGAACTAGATCTAATTAGATTCGTGAATAGATTTTAAAAAATACATAAAATGTTTTTTTTAATTAAACATATATTTTTAAAATTACAAATTATTAGAGATACATAGTGCAAATTTGGCTCAACTATACACCATGTGAGGATAAAGAAGTTTTTAAGGAAGGAAACCTTTCAACCAATCGTTAACAACCTTTCAATCCCCTATCACATGTAAGTCTAAATTGCCTGACACAATTAAGATGACTAACATAAAAAACTGATTCATATTATTGTAGTACCTGTTAGGTAGTTGCATTTTTGTTCTTAGACTAAATTACTCATTCATGTTAGTCATTTTTAGTTGTATTACTTCTTAGCTAGTCACATATTTTAACTCGTGACTAAATTAGTGATTTATGTTAGTCGTTTTTAGTTCAGTCACGTAAGATTGCTCATTTTTGGTAGTATTTCACTTGGAAAAGATGTGGTGACTAACATTTAGTCACCTAGTCACTAATTGCTCATTTTCTACTAGTGATGGCATTCTCCATCTCTATTTGCAGTATCTCCACATGATTAACACTACTCGTCTGGACATGAAGGGAAAGCTAACGTAGCTTGGGAGGGCCAAAGAGGGAAATTTAGGAGTGTTAGGCTCATCTTCTATAGAGGATCCAACTCTAACTCCCACAGATGCAGTGCCCAATGAGGGAGAAAATTTATAAGGTCCTCATTGATTCAGTTCCATTTCTCATGTTTTATATGTTTTTAGGTTATATAGATATAGTTGATAACGAGAATATACTAGGTATTTCTGATATTTGTAGGTAAAGATATAATTATCAGAATTATAAGAGATCGAATTGTGATGTTGTTAGTCATATAATGCCTTTTGTTTTAAACATTAGATAAAATAATTTGATGGGAAGTTTAGTCAAGGATCATATTAATTTATTTTTTTTAGTAGTTGGTCTAGTTTCTAGTTTGGTAGACAAGTTGTCATTTTGTATTGTGATATGGTTAAATTATATAAGTTTTTACTGTTGACATACAAAAAAAAATTACCTTCAAAATTATTCCATACACATTTGCTAAATTTTCGATTTATATTTATATTTGTGTTCATTAAATCATATTAATTTCAATTTGACTAAATATTTCTCTATTATTCTATAATGTATAAGTTAGGAGACTCATATATGTCTATCTCTATATGTATATATATATGTGTTTTATATATATTTATATATATATATTATATATATATATATATATTTATTATATATATATATGTATATATATATTTCTTTAACATTGTGAATTCCAGGATTCATTATGTTTTTTGTGGCATGATTATTCCTAAATGGTATTATTTCCATCCAAAAATATTTTATCAGCCTAAGTTTTCAATTGTCTTCTACATTGTAGCTTTCAAATTCCTAGGTTAATCAAATATTTAATGTATATCCAAATTCGACCACTTATTTGTAGTTTCCACCAATTATGTGCACCTACCATTGCTTATGTCTAATGCTCATGTGCTCTTGTCATTTCTTTGACTGACTTGCCATTGTTATGGACTATTATTTCACTATCTCTATGATTAGTTGATTACTTCCCTTCCATTACCACAAAAGTTGTTTGAAATCTGCTACATTCTATTGTAGCCTTGTTTAAATTCCTGTAGCACCCATATAATATCCTACATCAACCTTGGTTACATAGTAGACATGAAGAAATATTCTATAACTACTTCCAAGATATTCAAGTGATAGCTTTCAACTACTTCCAAGATATTCGAGTGTTATCTTGGAGAGAGAAATATAAGTAGACATTATTGACATGCTATTTATTCATGCTAGAGGTCTACATCAATTTTAGTTATCCAGGTATCTATTGCATGTGAATTTAATTTTACTTGGGGATTTTTTTGGATAATATAGAAAATTCCTCTCAATTGCATGCTTACAAATGAGTTGAACACTATAAACCACTACTCTTTCCTTTTTGTCATCTATCATGCATGTGTTGCTTCCCTCATGACCAATCATCATTCCATCTACTGGAACAATATTTATGTGCCTAGGGTTCAAGGAATCATCACTAAGATTCTCAACAAACGACATGAAATCTGTAAGCTATGTTGGGGTATTTATGAGCAAAAACGTTTATTATGTAGACCCCAACTACTTTTATAATCATATACTTTGGAGAAATGATTTATTTCTTAGAAAAAGTAAATTGAATAAATGAGTGAAACATAGAAAGAAATTTTATCTCCTCCCATAGTTAGCTAAACAAGAAGAATAACATATAAATTTAAGTCTTAATTTTAGATATTTACCAACATAACAATATCTGAAGAATTTCACAAGGCTATGAACTTTGAAAGTGAAATATCTAACTGGTGAGGTTTCCACAAGCTTAATCCCAACAAAAATGACAAACAAAAAGAAAAATTCTTAAATTTACATCCTTATATGGATATGTTAATTACTCCATATATCTATAAATGATGTGTATATTAATATAGCTACCCACATAGAGCTAGAGTTAGCCATAGCCATATTCTAAGTTATAGCTATAAACAAATTCATTCTCCATGAGCATGTTTTGGGTTGGTGGCATGCCTTAAATCACCACCAGTAGAAGAATTCAGTTTCTTATATATTATTTTGTAGTTAAATTTAAACCATCTTCAAGGAGAACTTTGATTTGTAACTGAAAACTTGAAGATTTTAACAAATTGCAAGTGAAATTTTATATGTGTTTTGGGTAATGGATTAATTTACTAAACACATAAACAAGTGATTTTTAACAAAATTTTACAGCCAAACATAGAAAAATAGCCATATCTAAAACAAATAACACAAAACGTGATAAAGGAGTTCACTCCTCCCTTGGGATACATCTCCTGGTCCATATTCCAATACAGGGCCTCTTTCATTAAGTCTCAAATGTGTGTTTTCATGGCTTTAAAATGCTCAAAATGCAATAATATTGTCTCAAATGGCTCTAGAATAGTAAAAAACCCCTAGTTGGGCTCTTGTTGCACTCCAAAAGGTCAAAAAAATGAATAATTTTCCTACTAATTGTCTTCCAATTCTCACCTACCTACAATCCATTCTATAATTTCCACCTTTTTCGGCCACACGGAGCAACAAGTTTGCCTTGCATCGATGAGATTCACGTTGGTTCAGGTGTAATTTATTAGATTAATAATTTGATTGTGTCCCCCCACAAACCATTTTAATCACGCAATTTGGCACATTCTGTGTCATTGATCTCAAGTCATTTGAACAAACCCCAACAATTCTTAAACCGTGTTGGCAACTGGAATTAGGTTAACATCCAGCTCGGTTTTTCTCCCTTTCACTAGTGGCATGGTCATGTGATGGGTCATGTAGCCCATAGTTGGTCCTCTAAGAGTCGGCCCCTTAGTGTTTTCGCCAAAGGTTCTGACTACGATGCATGGGGTTCGAGGTTGGTCCCTTCTTGTTAGTCCTATATAACTTCACCTCAGGTCATTGACTTCGCTCTGACGAGTTCTTTCTGGGTCTTATGACTATGGGTTGGTGTTACACATCATTTTGTCACTGTCCTTGTACTCCCTGTTCCATGATCTTGGAGGACCTCTACAGTGAACCCTACATGATTCCCCTTCATGAAGAAACTCCCATTGTGTCCCTCTTCATGAGCAAAAAAATTCCCCTTTCCATAATTTCCCAAAAATATTATGTTTTTCCCAGTTTACAAGATTGACACTAATGACCTTTATTCTCCTCACATCGGTGCACAGGGATTACAACTGTCCCTAGCATTGATCGGAGCGACTGAGCTTTTTTTTAGTTGCATTGATCCTCTTTTGGAAAGTTTTTTAAATAAGGAGCCAAAGCTTCGAGCTCTAGAAGCTTCGTAATGTAATTTTGGTAGATGGTTGGGCTGGATGGAGTCAAGGATGTTAGTTTACGCTTCTTTCCCCTATAAGGATGGAACCCTCAAGAGATAATACCTTCTCCCATGAGAAGAGGAACCATCTCCCATCAATTGATGCTACATAAACCTCCCGTTTTTTGAAGCACAAGCTAGTGTTAATGTTGGTGTGCTAGTGCTAATTAAGTTTGGAGTAAACAACAAGCTATTCATAGTTATAGCTCTCCAGTTGTGTGTGAGGGAGAAGTATGAATTTGTTTTAGTGTGAAGACTAAAGGGAAGAACCTTAAAACTATCATTGTTTAGGCCATCATGGAATGCTAATGGAAGTGTGTGGGAACCTGATTTTGTCGGAGGAGAAGAGAAACACCAAGACAATGGTTGTAATCTCTTCTTGATTTAATATATATGTAACTATCGATTGATTTCCTAGATAACATGTCATCTCACATGTTTATGGCTTAATGCTTATTGACTTATTAAGTAGGTTGAATTACAATTTGTTTATTATCCCAGTTGTTGTTTGTTGTTGTTTACTTGTTTTAGGTGTTCGAAGAAGGAAATGGGAGATAGCTGGAGCAAGAAAGTAAGGTCTTCACCAAACGGGATAAGCGTACTAAGAGGTAGGCCATCTTAATTGGTTCTCACCTAAGGAAATATTCCATAGAATGTCTTGTTTGTGGCTAGATCCACTGTCGAGCTAGAGGAATTGTTTGTGTCCGCACTTAGAATTTTACTTCTCCACAAATTGGCGACTCCATTGGGGATCCAATCCCTCTATTTGTTTGCTTGTAATTTAATGGTTTTGTGTGAAATTTTCTAGTTTCACCATTTCCCTTTAATTATGTTTTCTTTTCTTTGCTTACTACTTCGGGTTTGAAATTCATAGTAGCAAGTCTAGTCCCAAATTTTGAAAATTTTTATTTTTTTCTTTGCATCCTTGCTCAACGTGCTTATTTCACTGACAGTCACGCCGATCAATGCGATATGCTGAGAAATAGTTGCATCGGCCCCCTTTTGGCACTTGTTTTCAGTTAGGTAGTCATGACAATACTTATAAGTGAAGATTAGTGTTCACCCCAGATTTTGGCCAGTGTGTTTTGCTCTCATGATTTCTGACTTGTAAGCTTTTCAGACTATCTTCTCTCTGACTAGAAAGTTGCTTTTCATTTCGTTTATTTGCTTGTTGATTTGCCATCTTTTCACTTAATTTCTTGTGTCATTGGATGGTTAGTGGCACTAAGGCATCTAGGCTATCATCCATTCAGCTGATTGAGAACTCACTAAGTCAAGTTGTTGGTGCATTTATGGCCTTGACCTCCATTACGCAAGTTTGAAGAGTTTCGTTTGCTTGTTTAAATGTATCTTTTCTGGCATAGATCACATTTCTTGTCTTGTTTTTTTGGTGAAGTCATGGTGTCATTAGTTTGAAATAGATTATCTTTTCGTGGTTTTCATTTGCTTGAGAATCAATTGTCTTGAAACTTTTTCATTGAAGTGTTTTATGAGAAATTCATTTTATCATTTCATGAAAAGTACAAAATTATACTTTGTTGCATCAATATGTTACGGTAGCTAGCATCATTGAAGACTATGATTTCATTGGCATTTGAAAAGAAAAAGAATTCTCTTTGCTTTTGAAAGGACTGTTTGAGTGTACTTGTTAGGAAATTAGGAATTGGAATGTATTTTTCATTAGTTTATTTTCTCGAAAAATGAATTAGTGAAAAATAATTTTGCTTTCGGATGCTTGGTTTTTTGCATTTGATTGTGTTTTCTACCCTGTCTAGTGCAGAAAATTCATCAAATTGAAAGGGTCTTATATCATTTAGCTACATTTAGGGATTTTTCAAGTCACATCACTAAGGTCACATCTAGAAGGCCTAGGCTAGAGACATGTTCCAAGGTATTTAAACCTAGCAGTTGTTGTTAGCTTTGGCACTAGACGATGCTAATATGGATTTGTGCTCCCTGTACTGTCGAGTATATAATGGGAGACCACTCTAGGTTGCAATAATTTATCCATAGGACGTCGAGTTTTCCACCTTACAAATGCGATACACCGAACACAGCATTCGGGGAGATTGCCTGCCCATACTTCTCGGTTCGCCGGGAGGTATTCTGCAGTTCACAGTTTCCTAGTAATCGTTTTTACCTAGATCATCCAGAGTAGTCATTTGATATTTTTGGCTCATTAAAATTAAAATATCATTCAAGTTCTTATCCTTTCCAGCTCGTTTCCAATCAAACGTGATAGAGCCATATTTGTTTCTTTCTCGACTCTTAAAACATGAAAGAGCACCAATTGATTTATGCATTTTAAAAAATTATTTCCCATGATCTTATAACATCATTTTATTCTTTTCTAGACAAAGTCGTGAGTTTTCCCTAAAGAACATTTTAAAGCCATGAAATTTATCTCTCTTTGCTTGTTAACTAAGAAAAGGTCATTGTGGTTGAACCATATGGTTCACCTAGTTCCTCTTCCTCTCCTCCATCTGAAAGAATGTTTGAGGAGCCTTTTCTTGAATTACTAGAGTCACTTGAGGACCAGGGTGTTGAACTTAGAATCATTTTGAGCATTCAAATTTTTTCATCTCATCCTCCACCTACTTCAAACACTGGGTCACATGATGATATTGGCCCAAAATCTTCAGATAATCCGTGGAGACTCCTGAGAGTTTTCTGACTATGGATGGTTAGCTTGGATTGGTTATATATCCTTTGAATCCTTTGTTCGACAATGTTGTGATATCACCACAACGTCCATATAGTCTGTACGATCAGTCACATGTTCCTTTGGAATTATCCCATTGTACATCTCTAGTTGTTCATCGTCATTTGTTCCCAGCTATTGAACCCGAAGGCGACGCTCCAGTTACCTCTATGGATCAATCAGAATTTTCTACTCCACACACTGTCGAAGAGGAAGAAAATTAATTTCCTCCTGAAGGTTTCCACTATACAGGGAGCATTCCCATTAGTGTGTATCAGGATTACCACCTAATTATGTAACTTTAGCACAGTTGGTATCTGGTACACCTAGTGTCTCATCACTCTATCACAACCCTGTTTGGGAATCTAACGCCATGCCTACTATAGGTCCATTCATTATGAATCTGACCTCCCAATATGCTGTTACCTTAGTCCTGGTGCAACCCACCATTCTAAACCCACTTGTTTCATTTGTCCCATTCACCCATTTGATTTTGCAGATGGTCTTGAAGAATGTTGTTGTCAGTTCTTCGATCCCTCCAGTAAGTAGACAAGCTGTGTCACTGCCTAGGGGGCAACATATAAGTGTTTCTATGATGTTAGGCACCACCAATATGAGTAGATCATAGGCTTACATGCTTGGGATGAACCAACCTTCTTCTGGTGTTATCCAAAACTTTTCTGGTCCTACTAGATTCAGCAATGTCCAATACCAACAGGTCTGAAATTCCATTGCTCCATCTGGGTCAAGAAATTTTCAGTATCAACAACCTTATGAGGCTTAGGTTTAGTACCAAGCTCCTTATTTTCCATATGCTTCTCAAGGAATGGTCAATTCGCCTTATGTCCTTTAGTCTGGGCAGTGTGTTTAGCCTAGCCCATCAACTTTTCAGGGTAGCTATGGCTAGATACAGTTCGAAAATCTCTTGGTAACTATTCAAGTACCCTTGCTATAACAAGGATAGCGTCTGCAGTAACAAAGGAAACCTTTGTTGTAACAAGTGCCATCTATGGAATAGTAGGGGCAAATCATAGCACAATAAGGACAACTGCAACAACCACATGGGAAACCCTTACAACAGTTGGAGCAAACCATGCAACAACAGATGTAGTATGCTCCGTAAACCTCCCAACATATGTCTTCGCAAGGCCAACCTTTGTAGCCGCAGGGACATCCTTTACAACAACATGGTCAATCCTTGCAACAGCAAAGCCAACTCGGCAGCAGCAACCCTTATATACATATCAACAAGGTCAACCCTTGTGAGGACAAGGCTCGGGTCAATTCCTATAGTAGCAGGCCCAAAATCCTAATGTCCTAGGGAAATAGGTACATAATCCTTTTCTCCAAGGACAACGGGTAAAAAAACCCTATGTCTAAGGGAAATAAGTGCACAACCCTTACGTCCAAGGACAACAGGTTCAATAAGTTCAAAAACCATAAGGACAACAGGTTCAATAAGGACAATAAGTGCAATATCCATATGTCCAAGGTCAACAGGCTCAAGATCCTCTTAACTCATATGTTGCTTATCAACAACCTATGATTGGATAATTCCAAGGTGTCCAAGGTCAAAATCCTCCCTACGGCAAAGGTAACCTATAGTGGGGGCAGAAATCAAATCCCATATGGCCACAACCCTCCACTATGGGGCCAAAATCCTTACCAGCAGGGATGGGCTCCTCCGATTTGACCCACTTATCAACCTCCAATGCCTTTCAATACTCAATTTTCATTCTTGGCCACACTGGATTTTCCATATGTGTCTTGCCTCATGAATGATCCCATTCTTCATTCCCCATACTGACCTCTAGTTCTGTGCAGGATCCCGAGCGATTGAACTAAGTTCAATGGAAAAGTGAAAGAAGATCCTTAAGCCCATGTGATGACATATCACCTTTGGTTCTCAAATTATTATGTTGATGATTCTATTCATCTCTGTCTTTTCCAACAAACCCTCATAGGTGTTGTAGCTAAGTGGTACGTTGAGCTTCCTCGAAGTACTTACCATGACTTCAACTCTTTATCCATGGCTTTCTTCAAACATTTCCAGTCACCTATTTTCTCACATCACTTAAGCAAGATACTATGACACACATCTCCGATCACATCCACGAATGGAGACGTAGACGTCGCCTGATAAAATTCGAGATTGTTGATCAGTTTCTCACCGAATGGTTTATCAAGTCATTCATCGCGTCAATTTTTCACGATATAGATATGGGTGGATGTGTGATCGAAGAACAATACATTGCTCATGCCTAATACTTAGATCTTGTTTATTCTGAGTATGACACTTTGTATGAGTTATTAGTTGATGCTCTACAGCCATCATCCGATCCCACAACATCAAAGTCATAGGCTACACATCCTATTAATGGAGTAATTGGTTCAGTGTCCTAGACCCCTGCTGAATCTTCTTCCAAACAAAAATCAGTCTGGAACACTACTTCCAATAGTTCCTCCCAAACTCCACCTGGCCTTCACAAAACCTCAGAACTCCACGCTATCTAGTCTACCACAACTGAAAACTCCTCGAAAGGTAAGAAGAAAGGCAAAGGCAAGGGTAAAGTCAATGCCCCAAAACAGGGTCCCCCTAAGTCTTTTGACAGTGATTCTTCACAACGGAAGTCTAAGTATTCGTTCCACATTTGTGAGGATGATCACTATACTAAGAATTTTCCTCGATGACCTAAAGTTAGTCATTTTCTCAAAGGGACCCTAGCTGTATTAAAAGAGCCTTTTCCATCTCAGCAGACTCAAATGGTAGACGAAGCTCAATCATCAACTTCCTTAGGATATCAAGTGTTCATGATGAGTACACCTATTAATGTGGCTACTAGATCAAAAGATTATCAAACTCTTACTCCGATAGTCGAGAAAGAGAAAGAGGTCACCCCTTCTTCTTCTGCCTCGAGTTCTGGCTGTCTTCATATTGAGCACCCTAACCCTGATTCTACCATTTGACCTCCCTCTCAAGGTGTGCTATGGAAGTCCTTGTATAATCCCAACACTTGAGCTACTTAGAACTATAATATTGTTGAGGATTTGGCTCAAGCACCACTAGCTATGTCTACTCTTGAGGTACTACAGAGTTGTCCAGCTTAGCGGAAATCTTTGCTATCAGTTATTGGGGGAACTGATCCTACCGATTCCAATTTGATATGTTTTGATCGAGAGAACCACATTCTGCGTCTACCTCATCAGATTTCCTTTCTCATTCAGGTAATCATCAATGAGAAAACCATTCATAGGACCATCATCGATGAGGGTTCCTCGACCTACATCATGTCAGTCGCTTGTTGGAAGGCAATTGGTTCTCCTACTTTGAACCAATCCCCTAACACTTTGGAAGATTTTGACAAGTGTGATTCGCGACCCTTTAGTGTCTTACCTAACCTTGTCATTACTATGGAGGGCAAGACAATACATGTCGAGGTGGAGATTGTTAATGCTAATCTCAATTATAATCTTCTACTCAGATAGAGCTGGACCCATGCCATGCATGTTGCAACCCCCTCCCTATTCCACGTGATTCACTTTCCCCATCAAGGGAATATCATCACAGTTGACCAACTGTCCTTCTTTGCCTCTTCCTCCTCAGATGTCAATGGTCCATATGTCAAGCACACTGGTGCACTTTATGAGAGTGTGGGGGCAGGTCTTTTTAAAGATTATACCTTGATGGGAATTTTTCTACTCCCACCTCTTCATGTTGCTTTTATCAACATGATCTCGGTCAAATTTGATCCTTGGGTCATACCTTCACCAAATCTTGTTGATGCCTGGGGCAAGGTTATGCCACTTAGTCCTGTTGAAATCAATCGTGGGAATTTTTTTGGCTTGAAGTTCCGTATCCTCTGATTTTCCTATTTCGAGGACTTCTTGTGATACATATTCTCAATCCCCATGGCTTGGTGCTTCGTAATCTCTTAATCTCTTAGTCGAGACTTTTCTTGCTGATAAGAGTATCATGGATGTCATGTTTCTAGAGGAACTGCCATGGAATGATACTCATCCTCGTTCCTCGTTCCCGCCTCGCTTAGCAGTCATGTCTATATGTCCTGAGAGTTTCTCTTCTCCATTGCCTATTGACATGTCAATTTCACTTACCATCATCAAGATATTTCAATTGAGGGTACCTTTATCCTGTCATGGATTCAGGTTTTTACTCCCTCCCCAAGTTTTTACTCATTTCCCATTACTACAATGGGGTTGTCATCTGACTCGTAACCCTCCCTCACCGAGGGGGCATGGGGGTAAAGTCTTGTATGATTTGTAATCTATTATTTGGCTGAGTCAATGCTTATTCATCATGTCAACAGTGAAACTCCAGTGTTCATTTGTGTTTATTAATTACCCGAGTCCCAACATGGACTCTCTCAAAAATAATTATGGTTAGGTCATCTTGCTGGTTACTTGTGTACATTAGTGCATGTCATTCAATTTTGTGCAGTGTGGTTTGGTGTGTTATCTTTCAAACAAATTTCTTGTTTACTATGTTTTTCCCTGCTCTACAGATGTCTGTGACTCCTCACATCGGTTTCGTTGATGGTGCTTGTTGTAGTACCCATAATCTATCCTCTGCGACATGATCTATTTATGACCCTCATGGTGAGTTGATTGATATTCAAGGTATTTGTTTATGTTTCAAAACTAATAACATTGTTGAATACAACACAACCATCTAATTATTGTCATAAGCCATCGCTCTTGACATTCGAGAGTTGGTTGTCAACCTGGCTTCACAGCTTGTTGTCCTTCAACTCAACGCGAAATATTCCATCAAAAACCCTCAGATATTGAGATCGTATCTACATATTTGTCTACTGGAAAGAAATTTTGATTACATTACATATCATCATATTCCTAGACGTATGAATACATTAACAGATGCATTAGCTAATTATGTGTTGGATAGACATTTGCGGAACATGTGAAAAGCCAAAACAAATCATTTGTACCATAATAAGAAAGAAAATATAACATATATATAGGGTGATAATGTTTGATACATCAAAACTCCAAGAAATAATATGTGTGTTCAAATAACATCGACAGCTCGCAGGCCTCATATGTACATGGCACACAGTCCTCAAAATGTAAATGCTAGACCTAGGAACTAATCAACATGGTGATCATGGTAAAATGAAATTGCTTGTGCAACACGAGTCAACAATTGGTAGATCCGATCCGATACTCCCACCGTATGCCTCTGGTACAGGCGCGGGATGTATCCTACCTAGGCATACTATAGGATACCATGAGTCAACCCCTCAAGGTTCCTTGTGATCTCCTCCTCATTATCATTCCCCTCTTCATAAGGAGTGACATCAAATTGGTGAGTGACGTGCTTGGCTATTGTGGACATCTTGGCAGCGCACACTGGTCCAAAATCTGCATTAATAAAACAAAATGTTATAAACACACATATATATAAAATAATTAAAAAATAACAAAATTAAAAATTGGTTTTTAACCTTCGTCATAGAAATCTTCCCCACCTGGCAGTAGCATGTTTGGATATCCACAGAAGTCGGTATCACTGTATGGCGTATCCTTCTCTATGATCAGGAGACTTAACTCGCTTGGAGAGTACCTGTAGAAACATAGTAACAAAGAATCGTCAAAGCATCTTGATCTATAATGACATAAACATTACAGAATCAAATATATAATGAACATACAATAGCATTCACAAATGATAACATTCACAATTTCACAATAATATGGAAGAAAAATTGAAGAACTTTATTAAATAGAAGGGAGAATTACAACCCACTTGTCTGATCCAACATCATCCTCCCAGCATCAATCCCTCGTCACCTCATGAAATAGCAAGATCACACCAACAATAGAATGATCTTTCCTCAAATATGGACTATGAGCACTTACTTACAATTCATAATATTCCAACCCCTGGATCTCTTAGATGAGGGATCCATTTATAGATGTGTGCAAGGGTGTGAGTCATCTCTCGATTTTTTATTAGTGTCATTCCATTTGTTACAATTGGTTCCACTTGGAAATTTCTTGGATCTCTTACTCATCCCTAGGCAAATTCATAGAGGCAAGTGTCATAGAAGAAGTTTATAGAAGATTCCATGAGCAACCACCTAGCAAACCGCCTCTGACATTTGTCCATCCTTGCCCATCACACCGTGTAGAAGGCCCAATTAGTATGCATTGCACCTAGCCAGTGTAATACTTAATATGCATCACACCTTGCCCATGGAGCAGTGAGTATGGTTCAGTTTAGGCCATTTCTAGATGTTTTCTCAGGTGGAACTTTTGGGGAATGATGTAATTAGATGACCATATTATTTTAGGGTATAAAACAACTCTTTTAGGGGTTTGAAGAGCCCTAGTTTATATACATATAATTCTGGGGTTGAAGTGCCCAAATATGTCTATAACACTCAGTCAACTGGTACTCGAACGATGACACCCGTTCCAAGAAAAAGGTCGCTAGTACAGATCCGAAGCAAAATTGCTTCAGATTCCCTGCCTTAGATTTTGTTAGCTGGTGTTTTATGTTGATCTTCATGGATTCCACCCAATTGAAGATCGTCGGTGGCGTACAATAGATAGCATATAGAAATTTTGAACTTTTAGTCTCATGCACTACTTCGGACCCCGCCACTTTGTTGATAGTGAACAATAGCACTCTGAGTGCCAGATATCACAAATGGAAATCTCAATCTTTCCACTCTTGGATTTGAGGGCTTGAGGTCAATTTTAGTCAAGTAGCATGGATATGCTTGCCCTAATCGGTCGTGACCCATATAGAGTTACTGGTTCCAGTCTCCGGGACAATCCTGTGATGAAATATATGCCTGAAGTTTCTAACTCCAGCTCCTGGTCACCAATGATGAATATTTACCAATTTATGTCCCAAAGACTAATAAAGTATTGAAGTATCTCAGGTTACACCCACATCCCTCGTGTGAGAAAGAACTTTAGGAGACCACAGTTCATCAAATCATCCAGGCAATTTGGATGATTCATTGCCTGGGTGTCCACATCTTCGTGCTCACATTTTTTCCAGTTTACCATTTTTGACAATTCTTTCCTACAAAAACCATGTATTCAAGTCAATAATCATTTTTGGCAAGTAAGATTTGGATTGACATGGTGGAATTGAGAGGATAATTGTTTTTTCCTTGTTCATGGCACCATTGTGCTTATTTTAAAAATAGTTGCACCGAAGGCACGGTTGGGCATTTTAATTACCCTTGGTTGGTGTGATTCTGTGCCCAGAAATCATGCTGATTGAGGGCGAATTATTTTTGCCAAAACCTCCCGTAAAAATCCAAAAAATGGATGAAAACATGAATAAACAATATGGAAATGAAGCTTAGGGACTTGGATTTTACCTGCAACTGCAAGCTCAATGAATTACCTCCGAGATCTCCCATAATATGCTTCGGAAAAATTAGGGCAAAAGAGGGTAAAACGTTTTTCACAACAAGGTAAAATGGTAAATGGTAAAAAATATTTACTTTTCCCTCCTTTTATTTAGTTCTTCGTGAAATATTAGTGTTTTTAAAGTATTTTGACCTATTTTTCCTCAAGAATTGGATAATGCACTTTACCTTTTTGTGTAGCAATAGGTGATGGATGTTCAATGATGATGTTGAGTCATGTTTTAGCTCTTTTCTCAACTCATAAAACTCAAATGAAAAGATTTCTGAGTAGTTTTCCCTTTCAACTCTTAAAAGAGAATAAAATGGGGGATCTGCGTTCAAGTTGTTTTCCAACCCTTTAAACACAAAATGATAGTTGAGCCCTTGTCATTTCGAACTCATTAACAGATGTGAAACGTCATGTGCCTAGTATACCTTTACCCCTTTTCAGAGCTGGGATGCACTATTTACGACAAATGTACTCCTTGACTGAAATGGTCAAGCGATTCTCTCAAGTATCAGTTTCTACCTTTTTGGGCTCGAGAGACACAAATGTACAAAGAGGGACCATGTGGAGTTTTCTTTTTCATGTCTTTTTCAAACTCTCTAAACATGAAAAAGATACTGAATTACACCTTTGCCGGACTCGTTAAAACAAACAACAACATCAGATTCGTCACCACGATGCACATGAGCTTCCCATTCCTAGGGATTGTTAAACTTACTTGGTTAGATTTGTCTGGAGGATGAAATTACAGTGCAAGCATATGCTATGCCTTTCAAGCTTGCGATTAAAAAAATAATTGGGTTACTTTATAGGAATAGTGGGGGGAAATTTGGAAATCTAATCAGTTGTGTCAGAAACTCACTCTTGAACATGACACTTTCTGCTTCGTGTCGGGATGGGGTATCCTTCTTTTTATCGTTGACCTTCCTGGGTTGGGCCATTCATTTTTTCCTTCCATTTAATCTCTACCACATCATCATGACCACAGATCCTATGGATCCAAAAGCTACCAAACTTCTAGTTGTGTCACTGATATGTTCAATGGTTGTCCTCCTGCACTTACACTTACTCTTGATTCTCTGTATCATCCAAAATCATTTTGCATCCCTATATCTCATGTTGATGATGTGGGATACATTATGGCCCTCCTTCGACACGGTCGCTTCCTGTGGACTTGAACTCATTATCCAAGAGGTTGATCGAGAAACTCCCTTCCAGTACCTTAGGGCTTGCGTGCCCTAATGGAAATTTCTTCGCACTCGACAACAAGTTCACATCATTGGATTTCGATCGAGTGATTTCATGGGTGTTTGACTTCGATTTCTTTATTCACATTTCATGAATTGTTCTGATAGTACCTTGAGGATCATTATCATTATTGGTGGTTTCTCTTGCACTTTTTAACAATTTATATCATTGGCTGGTAGTCAAGTGATTTTCTAGCATGTTTTATGTCAATACATATATTTAGATGTTCTAAGTTGCACTTTGATTGGTTCGTGTGGGAGCGCAAGACCCTTGGCTTAGATTACAAAAGTCCAAGTCATGAAGTGGTGTGAAATGGTTATGTTGATATACATGTCTCTCTTAGATGGATGGTTGTGACCATACCATGAGTTATCATATGTGATCCTTCTCATTATTGGATGGTTGTGACCATACCTTGGTGTCGATATGATCCTCTTTATTGGATGGTTGTGCCCATGGCTAGATCCATTTACATGATCATTCTATGGATGGTTGCGTCCATGCCATGATTCATGTATCATTTTACAGAGTTTTCAGTTATGTATATGTATCTAAACTTTCTTGTAGGTTTTCGGATGACAAAGTCTAATTCCCCACACTGATTCTTAAATCATTCATCTATCACTCTAGTTTGGCCTTTATGTGTTAGGGGGCATATGTTACACAACATTTTGTCATTGTCCCTGTGCTCCCCATTCCATTATCCCGGAGGACCTCTACAGTGAACCCTACATGCTTTCCCTTCATGAAGAAACTCCTATTGTGTCCCTCTTCATGAGTAGAACAATTACCTTTTGCATCATTTCCCAAAAATCGTCTATTTTTCCTAGTTTACAAGACCGCTGCTAATGAAATTTGTTCTCCTCGCGCCGATATGCAAGGATTAGAATTGTTCCTATCACCGACTGGAGCGACTGAGCTTTGCTCCAGTCATGCCGATCCTCTTTTGGAAAGTTTTTTAAATAAGGAGCTGAAGCTTCTAGCTTTTGAGGCTTCGCAACGGAAGTCTAGTAGATGGTTGGGTCAGATGGAGTTGAGGATGTCAGTTTGGGCTTCTTTCCCCTATAAGGAGGGAAAAATCTCAAGAGATAATACCTTCTCCCATGAGAAGAGGAACCATATCCCATCCATTCACGCTATATAGACCTCCCTTTTTCCGAAGCACAAGCTAGTGTTAATGTTGGTGTGCTAATGATAATTAATTTTGGAGTAAACAACAAGCTATTCATAGGTTTTTCTCTCCAGTTGTGTGTGAGGGGGGAGTGTGAATTTGGTTTAGTGTGAAGACTAAAGGGAAGAGCCCTAAATCTATCATTGTTGAGGCCATCATGGAATGCTAACGGAAGTGTGTGGGAACCTCGTTTTGTCGGAGGAGAAGAGCAACGTCAAGACAATGGTTGTAATGTCTTCTTGATTGAATATAAATGTAACTATCGATTGATTTCCTAGATAACGTGTCATCTCACATGTTTATGGCTTAATGCTTCTTGAATTGTTAAGTAGGTTGAATTACAGTTTGTTTGTTATCACGATTGTTATTTTTGTTGTTTACTTGTTTTAGGTATTTGAAGAAGCAAACGAGAGATATCTGGAGTGAGAAAGCAAGGTCATCACTAAACGGGATAAGTGCACTAAGAGGTAGGCCTGCTGTCGAGCTAGAGGAATTTTTTGTGTCCACACTTAGAATTTTACTTCACCACAGTTGGGTTAAGCCCTAGCCCTAGGCCCCCTCCACCATGGTCTCATGGGTGTGAGATGTGGCCAAGGGCTAAGGCTTAGCCTGGCCCTTCCCCTAAACATGTCTTTGTTACACTTTAAATAACACCGTGGACATATAGTTGTTAAGAAGCATATGTTTGGGGAGATGGTTAAGTCATGTGGTTGCTTGGCAGAGGTTGTGTGTTTGATCTGAGTGGGGTGCTTTGGCCCTCACCAAGAATTTTGATGCATTATTCGGAGGCCATGTGGAAGCAACTTATTGGCACATGTGGCTCTCTAATTGGTCCATATAAACAAACCCATGAGCCAATAACAACAGACCATTCACTTCCACTCACAATGAGAAAAGTTTCAATCATCCAGAGGCCCACAAAAACATTGTCATGCCTATTCATATGCCCAATGAGCATATAGATAGTTGACTGGGTGTTCTTGCAACCCAACTTTATATTTTTTATTGTTTGGAAATTTGATCAAAACATGATATCGGGAGCACATGATATTGGTTTTGAGTGAAATGAGTTGCATTGGATTCAAATTATTTGAACTTCTAGAAAAATATGATTTTCTATGAACTTCTTCGAGCTTAATTCCATAGTTGGTGGCCAGGCTGAAACCACCATTGGTAGACATGTTGATTTCTTCTACCTCATTTAAGAGAGCACATTAAGTGATTGGCTTCCATGCACTTTTGTATTTCAACTCTCTTCTTTGACTCATATACACCCCTTCAAATTAAGGGGCGAAATGTTAGACACCTAATTTGTTAGGATTGTTGTGGAGGAATTTCAACAACCAAATAAGTCAAAAAGACCTCTTGGAACATGAAACCAAGAACAAGACAAATTCATCTATATGTACATCTTGTGAATAGAAATGAATCGCATGAGTTCATCTAATATTTTCTATCAATTTTGTGTGAACTTTAACAATATAAACAATCATCTCTTATGCCACCCCACTCTGTTCATAAAATTTCATACTGTAATTCTAAACGAGACAAATATAAAGGGTGGAGTTGAAATATAAGAGTGTTGAAAGCACTACATAGTATGGGAAGTGTAAGTAAACCCAATAGGGTCATGGATGCTCATTGATAGTGGGGCTATGCGTGTATGGTACTAAGACATCTTTATTGGGACTACGGATACTTGTGGGCATTGAAGCAATGTTGGGAAAAAGAGATAAATTATGCACATATTAGATTTTTACTGATCATAAAATTGCATAGTCCGTACCTCTTCTATTCAATTAGTATGAGAAAATATAAAATTGAATTTCCTTTCTTTTGGATTCATTCATTAAATATTGAGTATAATCAAGTATATAAACCTATAGAATTTATATTATCTCATTTATCTTATGTAGGACCCAAAAAATTTGGTGTGATGTTTGATAATCTTGCCAAACTTATCATTTGGATTTTAATAAATTTCAGCCTCATTATATTAACAACTAGAGGCAACTAATTCATGCTAATGAGTTTCCATTTGTTGAGGCCTCAACAACCGCCCTCAAATTTTCTCGAAAATTAAGGGGGGGCCTTATAAATTTTGAGGATATTGCGTTGCATTTCTTTTGGTTTCTTAGTTTGGGTGTTTATTTGGTTTCATAATTTTCCACTTTTAATATTTAATCTTTGTCTTCTCATCAATACCTTTGTAGTGTTATAAAACTTTCCCCATTTCAACTCCCAAATCAAAAGTTATGACCCTCCAAAGTTTTGCATTGTTTGTCTATTTTATTGAAGTGGCATGATGATGTGGCAACCTACATGGCATATTGACCTAGCAGTGATGACTGAGCTTACACATGGAACTTCCAAACGACTTCCACATGAATTCATGTTTTTCTTATCACCATTATGTGGCAGCTCCACATAGACAACATGCAATCACTATTTGCCACATCATGTGTGCCATATTAGCTCAAGTTCTCACCAAGTTTAGATACGTTTGAAGTTTGACCATTTTGTTAATTTTTATTACCTAAACTATTACACATTATGACACTCAAACCATCTAACATGCATTCCTTCCATTATATCTTCCTCATTGTTCATGCTAAGCATGGTGAACCAATATAATTACATAAATATTTCAACTTATTTCAATATTGTGCATATGGGATAGATAGTTATAGTGTTAAATTAACGGTCATGATTGACCCATGAATTTGATAGATGGTTGATGATTCACAACTTAGGTTCAAAAGGGCTCACTAGAAAGCTAAGATTGAGAAGAATAATCGAGGAATGATTGTTTGGTCAAATTTGCAAGCTAAATGCCTAAAAATTTGAAAAGAAAAAGGACAACTAAATCGACCTAAAAATTTTAGAAGAAAAAGGACAACGAAATTGGCCAAAGAAAAAAGACCAAGAAATTCTATTATAAATGAAATTGTATTATTATTTAAGAGCTCTATATATTGTAGGAGTGTGTACCCAATCTCTTAATAATATAAGAGACTTTGCACTATTACATAGTTAATCTTTAGAGGAAATTTGAGTCTTATTGGACCAAATTAGTGGGGAAATATTAAGTAATAAGAAAACTTATGCTATCATAGTTGATATTTGAAAATTCTTGTTCTCTGAGGCTTGAAGTCATAGTTAGTCTTATATTAATGATATAATATTTTTTTTTGTTATTTTCATATTAGCTTGGGCTACATTTAAATCTATAAAAGCATATAATAAAGTTTTTTTATTAGGAGCAAAAAGTTTATGTAAATACCAAGCCCACATATTAATCCAAATCACCCTCCCAAACCATAAAAAATGTTTAGTTTGGGTTAATCTCTTTAATATTATATTGGCTTGATCTTGACCATTTCCAAACATCCATAGTCATAGATATTTTTTAAATTCTTTAAAGTACTATAAAAATTTTATAATGGAAAACATATGATGAACCAATTTGTTATTTTGTTATCCTAAATGACTAATTAATTATGCGTTATAGGATTAGGTGTGGATAAATAAAATGTCTACCACAACAATTTCTAGTAAAACATTTAATTTTACCAACAATACATTATACTTGAATTTCAAACGGTTGTGATCATTAAAATTATTTTAAATCTTGGTAAAATATCTTAAATTATTTCAAACTTCTATCACGTTTGCAAGGAAATCCAATGAATTATGAAGCCTTAAAAGCATGATCCCTAATTTTCCGCTTTAAAGGAACAACTAATTATTTTTGTCCTCTCAAAAGAATATTTGAGAGGACTCCCTCTTCTTGAAGCTATGGAGTCATCATACATTGCATATCCAAAAGTCCCGTGTAGTTTTCTTCATGGAGAAAACACCCTCGAACAATACCATTTCTGGTTCCCTTCGTAAAGTTGGGTTTGGACCCCATCGTAAATCCAACCGAGCCGGGAGTAGTGCTATCGGGAACGTAACGGTCGCTAAGTGGGAAACCACTCATATACCCTGCTTAGAAGCTGGTAGCATATTTTGACTTATCACCACTACAAATCACTTCAAACACAACTTGTCACCACCATTTACATTATTTATTTGACCACATGCTTATCTTGAAACTTGTCTATTCCTTCTCCAATAATGTTGCATTGCTCATCCTCTGTTCCATCGTCAGCTGCTCCAGAGTTTCCTTTCTCTGGCAATAGAAATGCTTCATAAATCCACATAGCCTTTCGAGTTGCGTCCATTATTCTTGCCATGCGAATCTTGTTCTCCTGCTTTCTATCACAACCTCGAAAAAATTTGGGCCTTGACAATTTCAGCGCGAGGTGCACTGGAGCAAAGGGGCCAAATCCTTGAAACACACTATCTTCCCACAGCGCAATTCGAGCTCCTAGCGCGTCTTGTCCTTGCATATTATTTTTAACAGCAAAATTTTCAACAAAACGTTCGCAATTTATCCAGAAGAACCATCTGGCCTTGGTTAACCGTTCTTCCACGTCCACATCGATGACGTCACATCCATAACTGTCATTTTCAACGGCCTCGATAATCATGTCGGGGCTATACGCCAACCATTCCATAGAAACGAGCAAACCCGGCAACAACGAAGTTGAGAGAACGTCATTGACAGATGCACATATTTTCAAGAGGCACCCAACAATATCAAACGCAATCAAAAGCGCATATTTATGTAATAGCAGGTAATGGAGTCCAACATTCACGTGGAACCTGTTCTGAAGGTAATACATCTAGTTCAGTGGTGCTCTTCGATGTCAGAAATTCTTCAATGCCACTGGCCACTGAAGACCACACTTCATCGAACATTTCCAAACTGGTCATTCGCAAAATATATTGATTATCAAATGTGGGAAAAAAGATGATATAATAAAATTTTCAATATGGATTGAGACAAACAAAAGAATTTCATACATTACCTTGAGAAATTTGACAAGATAGCAACGAGTCGAACAAATTTAATACAAAATTTCTTCCGAAGCTCGATATTGGGAGTACTTTTAATGGAGTTGTAATCATGATAATTCTGTATAACAAATTGAGTTTATTAATATCAAAAAAACAAAACAACACTTTATTTTATTCAAGTTTATTTTATTTACTGTTGAATTTAATTAGATGGTAGATTTCAGATATATTAACGCTAATATATATTGGAAAATGGAACTGAAATATAATTCTAAGCTTACCTTTTGAAATAGTCGCAACATACTGTCATTTACCATCTGCCATGGGATATCGAAGGCCGTACTACTTCGAAATAAACTGTAAATCGCCATCAGTTCGTTATCATTTTCCATAGCCATAAGAGCAGCCTAGTGAACATGCAACAGCAAACAAGGTCAGTTGCAATAAATTACATAACAGAATACTATGAGAAAATGAAAGTAAATTGATTTTACATTTAGTTTGGAAAATACCTGGTAGTGAAGATTCTCATCGGGTTGAGCTTCCACGACTTTTGCAAGGCGTTCTGCATGACTCATTATTCTATGCTTGTTTTCCAAGACACATACACAAAACAAAAGTTTAAGACGAACACTAAATTCACAATTTCTTGATGTAAGATGTATGCGGTACCAATGCGAGATATGGTGACAACTTTTATAATATATGTGTCACATGGACGCTGGATCGTGTTCATGACGTACGGCCGACAAAGGTTTATTTCTGAGGTTAGTTATGTAAAGTATTATTAGTTTCTTTAGCAATTATTGGATATAATTGAAATGAAATTCAAAGAATGGATATTGAAGATGAGGATTAAATGGTAAGACTGTATACAAATATGATGATGATGATGATGGTGGTGGTTAACGTCCGCTGAGACCAAATAATGATCTATCGGAACTAAAGACATGATTTAAGATTTTATTACTATGCTCAAAAAGGTTGGAGAGAAGGCTCCCGAGAATTGAATATATAAGTAATGTAAAAAAGCATAACTTTTAAAAGGAATACTAAGATCATATACATTGCTATATACATTGTTATAGTGATGAAGTAAAAAAATGAATTAATTTTCAAAATATACGTATATTATTATTATTGTTTTTAAAAGTATAAATGTGTTAAATAGATTATTATTTCCATTATGATTCGTAAGTGCTAAATTTTTTTTTGGTTTAATCAAATAGCAAAAGAAATTTATATTAATATATATATAAAAAATTATTAGCATAATTAAAAAAGTGCACACTTATTATTACATTCATAACATCAATTTTACGGTACCAAGCCATACATGCCTTCAGTTTATAATTATTTTTATATATATTATTTATATATATATATATATAATATATATATATAAGTTTTATTTTAATAATTATTATTTAAAAAAAATTATAAATAACAATAATTTTTTTTTTTTAAATGATTTAGAATAAAAAATAAGTAAAAGGTAATTTATAAATAGAATTTTATTAATGTTTTGAAAATGCTTTTAAAATTTTTCCATATCTATTTTTCCATATATAGATATATAAGATTTTATTATGTATATAATTATTTTTGATGTATTATTTTCGTTAAAAATATTATAAGTTTTCAATCTTTTTCTACATCGTAGTTTTCAAATTCCCAAGTTAACCAAATATTTAATGTATGTCAAGGGTCTACCACTTCTTTGTAGCAGCCACCAGTTTTGTGCACCTACGACTACTTCTGTCCAATGCTCGTGTACTCCTCTCATTACTTTGGTTGGTCCACTTGCTATCAGTCTAGACCACTATTTCACTACCTCTATGATTAATTGGCTAGCTCCCTTCCATTGCCATAAAATTTGTTTAAAATTTGTGATATTCTATAATAGTCTTGTTTTATTTCCTCTAGCACCCATCTAATATGCTACATCAATTTTGCTTTTGTAGTAGATATGAATCCCTATTTTATAGCTACTTCCAAGATACTGAATTGATATCTTTCAACTACTTCAAGATATTGAAGCAATAACTTGGAGAGAGAAATCTAAGTAGACACTATTAACATGTTATTTGTCCATGATATAGTTCTACATCAATTTCAATGGTTTTTGTATTAGTTACATGTGATTTTGATTTTACTTGGGCCTTTTTTCAACATTATAGAAAAATATTCTCAATTGGATGCTTACAAATGAGATGAAAATTAACAACCCACTTCTCTTTACTTCTTGCCAACCATGTTGCACCATCATGACCAACCACCATTCTGTTTGTTGGAACAATTATGTGCCTAGAGTTCAAGGAATCATCACTAGGATTCTCAACAAGCAACATAAACTTTGTAAACTACATTTGGGTATTTATGAGTCGAAAATTTTATGATGCAGACACCAACTAATTTTATAGTCATATAATTTGCACATAGCCCTGAAACTATAAAAATGACTTATTTCTTGGCAAACGTAGAATGCATAAATGAATGAAAAAAAGAAAAAAAAATATATTTCCTCCCATAGTTATATAAACAAAAGTAATAACATATTAATAAAAACCTTAATTTTATAAATTTAGCAACATAGCAACCTGTGAAGCATTTCGCATGTCTATGAGCTTTGAAATTAAAACATCCAACTAGTGAGATTTCCACAAGCTTAAGCTTAACAACAAAAAAGAAAATTCCTTAACTTTTATCATTATATGGAGATGTAAATTACTCCTTGTATTTATCAATGATGTATGTATCAAGGTAGTTGTACAAATTGATAATTGCATATTCGAACATGTAAGTGCTGTTATGAAACCAGCTCAAGAAAAGATAGAAAAGATAGATCAACGACTTAGAATTCAGCCTCTTCGAGGGGGCAA
>APFE030094996.1:79261-142492 GCA_000404065.3 Pinus taeda
ATATTCTATGTAAAATAATTTCTTCTCAACACACTTATGACCTTTAGTGCATTTGCTATCACAATTGTAACAAAGACCCTTTTCTCTTTTTTCTTCCAACTGTTGTGGTGTAACCCTTGTAGGTTGTGGAAGGCTAGGAGAAACAACACTACTATCTTTATAGTTGTGAGGGGTATGCTTCCTAGTTTCCATAATTTTTCTCTCCATTATGTCACAAAGCCCTTTTTCTCTTTCCAATTGTTGTGGTGTTGCTCTAAAGAAGGTGTTGCTCTTTGTATCCTCGTAATGTGCTATCATTTCCTCCGTGAGAATTGACCACGTAACAAGTCTTTTACGAGAACAAAGCCCTTTATACCATAAAAATTGATCTGGTTCTAAATATGAAGATGCAATACATACCTTTTGTAACACTGAAACACCATGTAGATCAAAATATTGCTCCATCTGACGTATCCATTTTACCAGATCCTTGCCATCAAACTTCCTCATCTTGCGTTTTCTTGATTTTAGGAGCACGATCTTGAAATGACTGTAACTCTGTACTTTCAAATCTTTAAGTTCTGAAATTACAACCTGTAGTAGCCCTCTGTATCCTCTTTCCAATGCCACTAGTCTGACCCCAATTGGATTCTCCAATGAAGAGTTATGTCAAATCTCCCACAGTGACCTGATTATAGACCTTTTCAGAAGAGCGAACTTGTATTAAGTGCCATGAGTCACTGTTTCAACCTTTGACTCTGAAAAATATATAAATGAAAACTACAGTCCGTTCTGTTTCTGTACCTTCTTATGAAATTTCAATCCGATGCTCAGACAGAAAGTTATGACGATTTTCCCCAGGTCACCTATTTTGAGTGTAATTCAGGAGTCTGCAAAAAGGCCAAGTTCCTCAGATCATATCTCCGAAAATATCTCGCGAAAAGCTCTGAAATTCGGACCCAAAGTTCAGCGCCAATTCTTCTCAAATGGGTTTTTTTTGCGACTTCTGAAATGTCCCAGAAAAAAAGTTATAGCGAAAATGCCACGATGACTTGTTTGGAGCAGCGAAACCCTAGAATCCAAAGCTCTGATACCAAATGTTATGAAACCAGCTCAAGAAAGATAGAAAAGATAGATCAACGACTTAGAATTCAGCCTCTTCGAGGGGGCAACCTCCTTTACATTACATAAATGAACAATTCTTCCATGATACAAATGAAAATACCTCCTTTCTATATATAGAGTCTAAGGGTTCATAACATAACCAGAGCCGACATAACAATAATAATGTAAGGGCACAATAATAATAATAGTGGGCTTCTATGGGGCACAATAGTAACAATATGGCACTACATGGGTACATCAATATAATAAGTGGGTTGTACTAATAACAATAAGGGGTTGCACTAGTAGTATAGGGGCCTAACAAGTGCATTGATTTCTTTCTTGGTCCTTTCTTAGGAGACCACTAATCACAAGTTCATTTCCATAGTCTTTTTCATATTCAAAATCATAGATATAGACACTAACCTTTTCTCTTCCCTAACTCTATAAAGAAAAAAGTTTTTTTTTTTTTTTTTTTTTTTTTTTTTTTTAATATCTTAAAGTTCAGGTTTCAAATAATTTTGTGCCTACTGTTCACAAAATTGTCTTCTATCTTAAAACTAACTTATGAATCATGCGAGTAAAGGACTCATGTCGAAGTATCTCTTGTACATTAACTTGAACAAGTAACACCAAAATACTCGAAGAACCTCAAAACGTACCTCAAGAAATAAAAAAAATTTACTCATCAATGTCCAAGGCCTAGAAGTACATGAAAAAGTGAAATTATGGTTAAGGTATCTAATTAATACACTTCATAAAATAAGTATACTTAAAAAGAAAATTTCGTCCTTCTAGTGCACCCATGGATGAGATAAAAAATCTCATGTAATAAAACATGTGTTAAGGGAGGGGTGCATGTTAGAGAAGAAGATGAACTAATTTTATTCTAAAAAGATAGGAAATTATGATTATGTTATGGTTTAGGTGTTAAATCATGTACTATCGTTAGCTTCTTGAGTTCTCAATTAGTTGTGATTCCTAATTTCTATAGTTTCCTTTAGTTGTTAAATAGCTTTATTTGGACATGTGGTATAGGTCTTCACATATAAAACTACCTCTCTTCCACCCCTAATGCACCACATACGCAATGAATTGAATTTCATATTTCCTAGGCCCATTCGACATAAGAAGATTGTCAACCTTTTTGATAAGCATATTGAGGTCTTTATTATAGCCTATTTTTCATGTTGAGTCAGTGAGAGATACTATTTTTCATCATCATACTTACTGAGGATGCACATTTCACCATATTTTACTAGACATTTTTACTAGGGTGGTCACTCCTAAACACTATAATATTGTGTGTGGTTGCTAACAGATAGTTAACAACATGGAAATATGGTATCGTAGTTTTTTTTTGCATAGAGTGACCATGGTCAAAGCTTCTAGAGTCTTTCATTCCCTAAGAGATCAACTCAGCCTATCTATGTGTGAGTTGGCTAGGGATTTCTTGTAGAAGTTTCTTAACTTCTCAAGCCCTAAGTGTCCATATACATTCTCTCAGGGGATAGAGAAATCCTATGTAATTAATTTCTCAAGAGAAAAAAATAATATAGAGAAAATATAGCTCGGATATGCTGGTGGATTTCTACCAAACTTATGTTGCATGTGAGAGTAGCCCTATATTGTTGTGAGTCAAAGGAAGGTTTCATACAAAGGATTACGGAGGGGTCATCAACATCCCAAGGTAAAATTATATTTCTATTTTGAATTAATAGAATCATGCGTGATTTCTACCCCTTATATGATTTTTGTTGATTATATGTGTATGGTTTGGATTTATTCTTGTATCATGCGGGAATGTTTAAAAGGCCATCGCGTATAGATTTTTTCCATATTCTCCCACACGATGTTCCATCTACCTCTTTTTCTTAGATGCATACAATCTCCTTCATGACCAGTGGATCCCATCAATATCATGATCCTTTGGTGGTTCCTTCTCCTTTAGAGGTTGATTAGTATGGTGGTAACATGCATGTAAGTCCATTTGAGATCACTTAGCAATGAATCTAGCTAACATCTAACACTTATGAGTTAAGTGATACTTTGTTTGAAGTACTTGGTGATTAACATGTGTCCATATAGGTTGTTGACCATCAATTATTTCATGTTTTTCTTGGTATTTATCTTCATACTAATAATGCCATCGTGAAATTCATGTCAATCTATGATCATCCCTAGGGAGAATTGCATCATCAATCATATTTCCTTCTTAGGGTAGACAAGTTTGATGAGTCACCTAAAATCCTAGCTTCTTGTGGCCTTGTTGAGTGGTCCCAATCCGTCATCATGCTACATTATGTTTTCTTGGAGGGGAACTTTGTGAACATTTTAAAGATTATTCCAATACACATTGTTATTAAACCAATTGTCGTGGAAAATATCACGATTGGAGTGGATTCTACATCTTGAGAGATTTAAATTTACACCACCCTTTGCAAGAAATTCTTCAGTATTTTTTTTGTTCTAACAAAGAAATGCCTGGAATTTCCCTCAAACATGAAATTGAGTATGATATATCAAATTTGTTTATGTAGTGGAATTGGGACATGTAAATTCTTTAATTCTTAAATCTTCATAGTTAGGTTTGGGGGTAGCCTTATCTACAACTAATATTTTTGGATATGGTGGATTTAAAAAGAGTATTGGTATTGTTAGAAACTTTGACCGCTATAAGATTTATATGGAATTAACATCATTTGTTAGATGATTTTTGGTCATATCAACAACATCATTTTTTATAATTGTATTGGATATTACAATGGCACAACTATTACAATGGTCTTGATAATAACAATATCATTGGTTGTTACATAGGGTATAGTCTGCTTTTTGTCCAATAATCCTTGGTTTGGAGTTTCCTTCCTAAGTGAACTATATTCTTCATTTTATGTGGTGACAGGGAAAACTGTCTAGTTTACTATTATCCATGATCATAATCATACTTCATTACACCCAATAGGGGATACAAAATAGGTGGAGAAAATTGGTAGTTCAACTTGTTTTGATGCCTTATTGTTTGGAATAGGGTTAGGCTGTATAGATAACTAAGATTTTAAAGGAGGGTTAATTATTAATAAATTATAAGGAAATTGTAGTTCTTGTTTCTTCATTGGTAACTACACAAGCAACTATCCTGGAAAAGAGGCTCCACACTATCCTTGAGGCCGTCTAAGTGTTTGGTTTGGAAGAGAAGCCCACTTGGGCTATGGCATTCGATATTGGACAAGAGGAGGGTTAGTAAAACTCTAAGGAGCTATAGGGTATTGTATTTTCTAAGAAAGTTGTTGAGGATTGTACATATTAGACCAATCTTATTAAGAGAAGAAAAATGATCTTGAGCCATACCTGGTGGTCAAGGTTTCCATGGTTTTTGAGAGCTAATGAAGCATGTTTTTTTGACATCTTCACTCGATTCCTTGAAAATTTCCTTTAGTCCTATTGATTATTGTAAATGCCTATAGAATTATCTTTTTTGCAAATGTTACATATTTCTACACTTTTGAGTTGGAATTCCCTAAGAGAAGGCTTCTTTCTCCACATGGGGGGGAATATGGAAAAGGCTTTATCAAACTCAATCTACCTCTATTTCACCTATAAAATATCCAATTGAGAGGAAAAAGAGTTCATGATACCATTTTTGAAGTTTTTAAATAAATCTCCAATCCATTCTCCCATCATCCCACCATTAGTTGACTTATGTACATTAGCAAAGGCATTTCTTGCCAAGTTTTTTATTTCTTACTGATCCTCGAAAGATTCTTAACAAAAGTGAAAAAATTTCATAATTCTCCATGAGATTTTACATATCCATGTAGCCTTCATTCATTCACATGATAAAAATTGTCTTCAAGTGAATATGCTCTATCTAGTCCTCAAAGCTTTCCTTCTCTCATTGAGAAATCTTGAATGATTCATCTCCTTGATCCCTAGTCCGATAGTAGTATTACTACTTTTACAGAGAAGTTTTCTTTATATTTTCCCATGAGGAAATATATGCACCTTGTAGTCCCATAACCCATATTAAAGTTGTTCCCTTTAGAGTAGCACAAAATAATTTTAATTTTTGGGCATCCATGGTTTAATCATAACTGATGTCTAAGAAATCAATATAAAAAAGAAAATTGTCTGGATATTCACTAGTGGTGCCCTAGAAAACTCTAAGGGACCACAAAGGAATTTTTTTCATTAGATTTTTTCGCTAGACATCTCCAATAGGCATCTCAAAGGTGGTGATTTTTTATTCTACCATATTTATATCAGCAAGATGTTAGGATTGTGCCAAATGAGCTTAGGTATCCATTGTTCCTTTGGATGAGAGGGGTCTTGTAGTGGTCACTTAGGATGGTTCAAAACATTTCTTGAGTCTGGAATAGAATGTCCAAGGGGTTTTTCCACAATGGTTCTTGAATCTATAAAAGAATGTTTAGGAGGTCGTTTCAATAGACCTAATTTGGTATATTCCAAATTGTGGTTGTTTCTACCTCCTTGTCCTTCCAGAAAGCTCTAATAATCCCCATTTACTAATAGAGATGAATGATAGATCCTCAAGATTACTTTTAAAGGTGAAGGCCCATGAGATTCTTCCTCTGAAATATTTGTTCGCAACATGGATGATCTTGGAGATTTGACCTCTATGGAACAATTTTATGGGACCCTGATTTCTTATGAGTTTTACTTAGGGAAGATGATTATGCCTTAGCTTTTGAAATGATCTCTTGAATGAATGTTACTCTTCCTATTTATTGATTCTTCTTTCCTCCACATCCTCTTTTATGTACAATGCTTTTCTTCTTCTCTATTAATGCAATTTTATGTGTCCTAAATATTTATTAGGCTAATCATTTTTCAATTTGTCAAAGCAATGTGCGGGTTCTTACCTCTTGCCTTGCCATCCTGTCACCTTAGAGACAATAACACATCTAATAAACTTATCAATAATACATTAAAATAATAATTCTATTCACACTTATGGACCTCTAACAACCTCCCTGAAAATGGTGCCAAAATGTTGGGAAAATTAAATGTATTTTACTTGGAAGCAATTAATTACACACACATACATAAATTGTTAACCAAGGTAAGGTTGTTCATTTCAAGGTTATTATGAAAAGTATATGCATGTCGTAATGATAATGAACAATTTCTAATTAAAAACTCTCTAATATCATGAAACATAACCAAAATGCAAGTCATTGTAGCCTCTCACTCTTAGCACACCAAAATCATGATTTTCACACTTCAAACATCCAAAGCACTATGTACATAGTTCTAAAATTAAAATCACTCTTGTATAATAAAATCATTAAATCACTCAAGATCACAATTTTAGAAAGGGATATAACACTACTATAAATAATTATAGAAACCATTCAATTAAAACCTCACATAATCATTAAACTTACTACAATCATCAAATCATTAATCTGTGCGACGTGGTGTATAAAATACAGAACTATCTATATAATATTCTACTCAATAAAACTTAGAAACTATAGTAGCAAAATAATAAAAATAACACACTAAGAAATGGATTGATCTAGGATCTATGTTGTTACACAAGTAATCAAGATCAACTAATTTGCAAACCAACTCAATGATAGCTACAATGCATTAATGGAAATATTTAATAGTGTCAATTAAACAACATTACACATAACTAAGAGGAAACTAATCACACTACTAAACTACATTACTAAACATAAATCACTACTAAAGAGGAGTGCCCTTCCTCCTTAGTAGGGAGATGGTAATTTAAAACTCACAAAATAATTGAATGAAGTATTATTGAGACACAAACCCTAATAGTTCGCATTAATCTTTAGAAATGTTAGAGATGCACAATCTCTCCAAAACTACAATAGTGTCACCCATACATGTGCTAGAGGGCTTCTATCATAGATTTAAATTATGTCTATTCTTGAAACCACAATCAACTATGAGCATCATTGGTTCTCATGTTGTCCAAATCAAGAGTGTTATATAATAGATTACAACCAATTTACTAAGCATAAAATAATGTTGTGACAACTTCTCCAAATAGTTGGAGTTCAACAATATAAAATCCCTAATTGTTATAGTTGAGTCATCTATATCATCAAAATATAGTTCTCCCTTTTGGCACAATAGTCTAGGTTGACTATGATTGAGTGATAACCTGCGTTGACTCCTAATAACATAATCAAGGAAGCAAGGTTGTGAAATAGAGTATTAACATCATCATAATAGTAGTAATAGAACTCATTTTGGAATATCAGTAACATAAAACCTGAAGAAACATCATTACATGCAAACAACTACACTCTAGTGAGCCAAGTCATCCTGAAACAACCTCTTCTTCAGTTCTATCAATAAAGTTACTCCAAGTAGTCAACCTTCCACCAAAATACAAGCAAATTATGTAAATTAGGGTGAGACGAAATAGTAGCATGCATTAGTCAAAACTGTTATTAGTAAAGAAATAGAGTAAGATTATAAGGGTTAATATGGTGGAAAACATGGGAAAATGAGAGTAAAAAGGATCCCAATTACATGTCTGATTGGTATACACCATGAAAGTGAGAAGCCACCTCATAATCATTGTTCTTTAGGTTGATGACCTTATTATCACTGTTGGTGACCCTCAATTATTAATTCATGTGACTTCAATCCTTGAGAATAAGTTTGAAATGAAAGACTTAGGATATTTTCATTATTTTCTTAGCCTCTAATTATTGCAAACAAAGGAAGGAATTTCTCTTTCCCAATATAAGTATGGATGTTACATTCTTCATTGCTTTCATATAGATGATTATAAAACATCCACTTCTCCCTTTCAATCTGGAGTCAAACATACTAGCACCTACATTGCACCCAAATTTGATGAAACATTGTACCATAATTTAGTTGGTATCAGATTATATTTGACTCATACTCTTCACAAACATTCCTATACTAATGGTATTGTTGTCTAGTATATGAAAACGCCACATGAAATTCATCAAAGACAATAAAAATGATACTATGTTATATTTAAGGTACAAGTAAGTTTGGCATGCATTATGGTTTAGGGGCTACTTCTTTGTTGGTTGGTTTCACTAATTCAAAGTGACCTAGCAATCTCAATGATAAAAGTGTAAAGGACACCGCTCATAACTAGATCATAGATCAATACAGTAGTATTGTTGGTGTTGTTAAAACCCTCAAAGAGGGAAACAGTCCACGGCCTGAGCCAACACGACCACTTCAAGCAATTTATTAATAAAAAAATGAAAATTTACATAAGCTTCTCTCATGAACGGTTACCCTACAAATGACCCTCCATGCTCTTTAAATAGAGATAATGGAACAATCAACTGTTAAGCCATAGATCAAGTTTCAGTAATACCGAGGAGAGAATGAACAATCAGATCACTACATATCATGATTGTTGGATTGTAAGTTAGAAAAGTACATAGTAAAGAAACACAGTTTACCTAACTCTACACTAGACCAAGTTATACTTAAGTATTTCCTATGTGTTGGAATATCCTAATATCCCCCCTTAAGAAAAACTTGGGATAGGATTGAGGGATGTACAAATATGACATAATAGGAGAATGAAGGAGGCATTAGGGCCTATCCCCCCTTAGTGATAACTTCTTGAACTCCAACCATAAATCGAAGTTTAATAAACTTCACCTCTGTGAGAGCATTTGTAAAGATGTTTGCAACTTGATCATCTCTTGAACAATATTTCACTTCAAGAACATGGTCGTGAATGATCTTTCTGATGAAGTGCATGTGCAGTTCAATGTGTTTTTTGTGCTTATGTTGGACTGGATCTTTGCATAGTTGAATGGCACTTTGATTATCACACCAAAGTGTAGTCAGATGCTACTTCGGAAAGCCAAACTCTGGCAGGATCTGATGAAGCCATAGGGCTTCCTTACTAGCTTCTACAGCATCATGATACTCTACTTCTGCTGAAGAAAGAGAAATGACACTTTGTTTCTTGCAAGCCCATGTAATAGGTCCTAAACCAAGAGTGAACACATAACCTGCAGTAGACTTTCGATCATCAGGGTCACCAGCCCAATCAGAATTGGTGAAACCAACCAATGGAGGAGAAGCTTTTGCACTGTAATGAATCCCAAACTGAACTGTACCTCAAACATAACAAAGTATTCTTTCAGCTGATTTTCGATGACTTTCATGTGGGTTTTTCATAAAATGAGCAATAAAGCCAACAACAAAGGAAAGGTCAGGATGAGTATGGGTCAGATACAAAATTTTTCCTACAAGTTGGCAGTATAAGGTAGCATCAACTTCAGGGAAAGTACAAGTGATTGAAAGTTTTGCCCCAGACTGAAAGGGAGAAGGGGTTGGCTTACAGTATTCCATGTGAAAGTGGCATAGAAGATTACATGCATACTTGGACTCGGAAAGGGAAATAACTTTCTTGGATTGCAAGACTTGAAGACCAAGAAAATAATGCAAGTGTCCTAAGTCTGTCATTTCAAACTACTTTCTAAGGCTAGACTTCACATGGTTTATAAGGTTGGGATCACTACCAGTAAGGATAATATCATCAACATAAAGAACAAGAATGATAAGATACTTTCCCACTTTCTTGATGTAGACAGTATTGTCATAATGACACCTAGAAAATCCAGTTTGTAAAAGAAAGCTATCCATTTTCGCATACTAAGCTCGAGGGGCTTGCTTGAGACCATGAAGTGGTTTCTTAAGCTAACATACAATGCTGGAGTCTTTTTGTATAACGACAGTAGGTTGTTCCGTATATATTTCTTCATGTAAGTCCCCATGCAAGAAGGCAGATTTAACATCCATCTGATGGTCTTCCCATTTGGACGAGGCAACAAGGGAAAGAACAAGGTAGATAGAGTTCATTTTGGCAATAGGGGAGAGGTTTCAGTATAGTCAGTGCCTTCAACTTGTGAAAAACCCTTAGCAACAAGACAAGCTTTCTGTTTATCAACTTTTCCATCTAGTCCATGCTTGGTTCTATAAATTGATTTGTGTCTAACAAGTTTTCATCCATTCAGAAGGGGAACAAGGTCCCATATATCATTTTCCAATAATGAACGATATTCTTCATTTATAGCTTCGTCCCAATATGGATGGCCTGAAGCTTCTGCAAAGGTGTCAGGATCATAGTTAGCTAAAGCTTGAGCTAGTAAAGAAGAGGCTCTATCGAACTGAGAATGTGTACGTCGCTGATCTGTAGGATCAATGGCAAGAGCACTTGCTGCATCCCGAGTAGCATAGAACCATTTTGGAAGTTGAGGAGCTCAAGGAGGATCCTGAGAAGGTGGGGGAGGATTATCATCCTTGTTGTCATCATCTGAAGAAGAAATATTTTTAGAAGTAGAAGGGATAGAGAGAGGTGGCACATCCACCGAACTGGGCTTGTAGGCCGATATATTTTCAGCAAACTTTACATCTCTTCTAATGATAAAATTTTTGGACTTAAGTGGAATAAGTATGTATCCTTTGACATCTTCAAAATATCCAAAAAAAATACATTTTTCACTCTTAGGTTCTAAAGCTTTATGTTTCTCATCTGGAATATGGGCCCATGCTTCAATTCCAAAAACACGAAAGTGACTTACATCTGGTTTGATTGAGCTCCATGCTTCTTCTGGGGTGATATTCTTAAAACCTTAGTAGGAGTGATATTTATTATGTAATTTGCATAGTTAATTGATTCTACCAAAAAATTAAGACTAAGTCCTTTAGATTGAAGCACACAATTAGCCATTTCCTTTAAGGTTTGATTCTTCCTTTCACCTACACCATTTTATTGTGGAGTATATGGAACCGTATGTTGCATTTGAATTCCATTCTCAGTGCAAAAGTTGATGAATTTGTTGTTAACATATTCTCCGCCATTATCAAATCTTCGCTTAAGTATTTGATGTCCAGATTGTTTTTGAACAAAGGCCTTAAAGGCCAAGAACATGTTAAATACTTTAGTCTTGAGTTTTAAGAAGTATACCCAAGTGCGTTTGGAGAAATCATATATGAAAGTTAAGAAATACTTGTCGCAAGAGAATGAAACAACTGGAAGTGGACCACATAAATCACTATGCACAAGTTGTAAAGGGGCTGAGGTGTGCCAAGAGGCATGTTTTCCAAAGCTACCCCGATGATGTTTTCTGAGTACACATCTGGAACAAACACAATCTCTGCAAGATACCATTGGAAGACCTGTCACCATATTTTCTTTACATAGATTTTGAAGGGAGCAATAGCTTAAGTGACCAAATCAGTCATGCCAAAGTTTGCTCACTTCATCATTATGAGCAACAAAATTGAGGGTATATTTGATGACGACAAGTTGTTAAAATTATACAACCTTGTAGAATCATCAACAATGCTAGTAGCTAAAATCTATCTAGGATCTCTTAGGTCCTTAATTACAACATTGTGAGGTGAAAATTCAAGATTTTACCTTCACCTGAATGAGTTATCTGATATACAGATAGAAGGTTGCAAGATAATGTTGGAACACATAATACATCATTGAATTGACCATTGTTTATATGAACAGTTTTAGTCCCTACAGCACTAAGAGATCTATCATCACCAACATATATATTTTTTGTGTTACATTCATTTAAAGAAGAAAGCATGGCTTTGTTTTTTACCATGTGATAAAAATCTCTAGAATTAATGAGCCACTCATGAGAGTGAGAAGAAGAAGATATATTTAGTGCATATCCAGATTGAGATGCTTTCCAACCACATATAGAAAGTGCTATTCCTAAAGATGAAGTTGAAGTTGTTGAGTTCTCCAAATGGATGTTATGATTCTTCATTGCTACTTCCAAGGCTTCCATCTTCTTAAAGCATTTGGATTCTAAGTGGCCATCTCAATTACAAAAGTGGCAATGTCTATTAGTCTTCTAAACTATGTTTTCATTTGCCTTATCATTTTGAGATTGAAATGGCTTAGGACCCTTGTTTGGTTTAGGACCATTCATTTTAGGATATGGCTTCTTAGGATTCTTTGAATTATGTTGTTGCTGGGTGGCTAAGGCTTTCTTAGAAGAGTTTCCAAGATTAAGAATACCAAGATGTAAGAGTTTTTCTTGTTCTCTTATTAAAGAATCACGAAAGGGATAAAAGCAGGGGACTTGTAGTCTTGTCCTTGAGAAATGAAGGCTTCTCTTGTAAGAATGGAATAGATAAGGTTACCATCTTCTTTGTTAACCTTAACACCTTGCAAGAGAAGTCTAAGGGTATTGAACTTGGACAAAAAACCTTCAATGGAAGAAAAATTATTGGGGTCCAATGTAAGCAACTCATTATTGAGTTAATGGGCTCTAAGTTCATTTTTAATTCCAAAAACTTTAGTGATCTGTTACATTTCTTCATTAGGAGTATCAAGTTCTGCGATATGGAATCTAAGGTCTGGAGAAATAGACATCCCTATCAACCCACATGTTTGATCTTTGCCTATTTTCCCATTTGGTTGCCTTATCTTCATCTTTCGGTTTGGTTTCTTGGCATGAGGCTATTTTGTAAATATCTTTACTTCTAAGTAAATCCACAATGTAGGACCACCATTGGAAGTAGTTGGTACTGTCAAGAATAAATTGGCATGGACTTTCCATTTTAACAAAAACTAAAGCCATAGATACTGAAACTAAGTGTTCCAATGGAAAGATCTTGAAAAATTAGGCTGATTCATAAAAGACATCTCTGAAAATGGTTTCCGGATGAAGAAGTTATGGCTTTTTGTTGAAAATTTGTTGAAGATGCTCATGAAGTGCGGGAATGTGTGGAAATGAATGATAATGTTATATTTAAAAAAAATATTCCCTCTTTGCAAACTTAATCTAAGTAGCTCAACAAAGAGAAAGACTTGAACTCAAGACCTCTATTCTCATAAAGTAGCTTTGGACCAAGTGAGCTAGATTAAAAGGTTAGTAATTTTTGGAAAAGAAGAAGGGTTTTTTTTTTTAGTCACTAAAGCTTTGGGGTGTGTGCTTAATTGTGAAAGCTCTTTTTTGCCTACAAAACAAAAAGCAACCTTACGGCTTGAAGTTGGCTTTAGCTGAAAACTAAATATTTTCCTCAATGTTTCTGATTTTTCGAGATCACACTAAGGCGCAGCAAAGAAGAGCATGCGCATGAGAAAAATCATTCCTATTTGTTTTTGATTTGCCGAGATCACACAGAGTTGTGGGGAAAAGAGCATACGCAGAAATGAAAGGTATAGATCCGGTAATATAAAAAGCAAAGAGCTAAATAAACCGAAATAAATAGAGAGAAAATAACTAAAAACTACAAATAAATATTGTATACCTCCAGATCTTAAAAATGGCGTAGCTAGGGCTACCAAAAATATTTTCATGTAAAACAAAAGGGTTTTCTCAGTATAACAGATGCCTCTAACAGAATAGAGTAGTCCTCTCAGCCCAAAAGCAATCAGTAATAGTATATCTAAGAAGCAACAGCCAGATGCAGTTCTACCAGCTTCAGATTTGGATCACCAACAGATGCGGCCCTCAAATAGCTCTGATACCATGTAGGAATTTACAGGGTAAGCTCCTTAGATAGAACATCAAAGGACACCACTCACAAATAGATCACAGATCAGTATACCAATATTGTTGACGTGGCTAAAACACTCAAAGAGGGAAACAATCCACGACTTGAGTCAACATAACCACTTCAGGAAATTTATTAATAAAATAATGAAAATTTACATAATCTTCTCTCATGAATGGTTACCCTAAAAATGAACCTCCATGCTCTTTAAATAGAGGTCATGGACCAATCGGGTGTTAAGCCATGGATCAAGTGTCAATAATACGTAGGAGAGAATGAACCATCGGATCACTACATATTGTGATCGTTGGATTGTAAGTTACAAATGTACATAGTTAAGAAACACACTTTACCTAACTCTATAGTACACCAATTTATACTTAACTATTTCCTATGTTTCGGAATATCCTGAAAAAAAGGTCTACTTAAGGTTATGTTTTCAGTCTTGGTTTTAGACATGTCACTTGTACTTGCAGTGGGCTATTTCTCTTTCTTCAATAGAAGCATAGTACTGAGCAATAGTTTAATAAATTCAAGAAGTTTTGTGGCTTGGAAATATCCTTTTATAGTCTAGATTCCAACATTAGCACCTAACTAACCTCTCAAGCAAGAATCAGTGTCATCAAGCTGACAAAAGATCCAATTCAGCATTAGCATGACAGATGTAGTTCATAATAAAACTCATTCATGAACAAGTTATTGAAGTGAATTTTTTCCCTACAAATGATCAAGTTGTAGAAATTTTCACAATGTATCTTATAAAAGAAAAGTTTTCTAATTTCATATCTATGTTGGGAGTTCATGAAGTGGTCATTAAGGATGTATAGTCTCTAATTCCCCCTTCCCTCTCTTATTGTGTCATCATTGTAAATCCTTGAATCCTACCCCAAGTTTTTCATAAGAAGAGATGTTAGGATATTTAGATGCTTAGATGTTAGTTATGTTCAACATGGTCTAATGTGTCTATTAGGAAAATGTTTATTCTTAGTGTGTTTAATTAATATGCACTAGTTACCTTGTAATGTAATGATCACAATATATTCTGACTGGTCTGATGGATCATATTATCCTTGATACTAATGACTATTGATACGCGGGTTAACACCTTATTCAACCACGATATCTATTTAAATGACATGGTGGGCATGGATGATGATCAATTGTGAGAACTGTATTATGTAAACTATTTTATTTTGAATTAGTAAAGTTTCCTCAATTGGCCACGTTGGATGGGGTTGTGGTGATTTCCCTCTTAGAGGGTTTTGAGTGAAATGAGTTGCATTGGATTTAGAATATTTAAACTTCTAGAAAAATATGATTTTTATGAACTACTTCGAGCTTAATTCCATAGTTGGTGGTCAAGTTGAAACCACCATCGATAGAAATGTTGATTTCTTCTACGTCATTTAAAGGAGCACATCAAGTCATTGGCTTCCATGCACTTTTGTATTTCAACTCTCTTCTTTGACTCATATACACCCCTTCAGATTAAGGGGCAAAATGTTAGACACCTAATTTGTTAGGATTGTTGTGGAGGAATTTCAACAACCAAATAAGTCAAAAAGACCTCCTGGAACACGAAACCAAGAACTAGAAAAATTCATCTATATGTACATGTTGTGAATAGAAATGAATCCCATGAATTCATCTAATGTTACCTATAAATTTTGTGTGCACTTTAAGAATATAAAAAAGCATCTCTTATGCCACCCCACTCTCTTTATAAAATTTCATACTGTAATTCTAAACTAAGCAAATATAAATGGTGGAGTTTAAATATAAGAGCGTTGAAAGCACTACATAGTATGGGAAGTGTAAGTAAACCCAATAGGGTCATGGATGCTCATTGATAGTGGGGCTATGCATGTATGGTACCAAGACATCTTCATTGGGACTATGGATACTTGTGGGCATTGAAGCAATGTTGGGAAAAAGAGATAAATTATGCACATAATAAGATTTTACTGATCATAAAAATGCATAGTCGTACCTATTCTATTCAATTAGTATGAGAAAATATAGAATTGAATTTGCTTTCTTTTGGATCCATTCATTAAATATTGAGTATAATCAAGTATATAAACCTTTAGAATTTATATTATTTGATTTATCTTATGTGGGACCCAAAAAATTTGGTGTGATGTTTGACAATCTTGCGAAACTTATCATTTGGTTTTTAATAGGTTTGAGCCTCATTATATTAACAACCAGAGGCAACTACTTCATCCTAATTAGTTTCCGTTTGTTGAGGCCTCAACAACCGCCCTCAAATTTTCTCGAAAATTAAGAGGGGCCCTTATAAATTTCGAGGATATTGTGTTGCCTTTCTTTTGGTTTCCTAGTTTGGGTGTTTCTTTGGTTTCATAATTTTCCACTTTTAATATTTAATCATTGTCCTCTCATCAATACCTTTGTAGCGTTATAAAACTTTTCCCATTTCGACTCCCAAATCAAAAGTTATGACCCTCCAAAGTTTTGCATTGTTTGTCTATTTTATTGAAGTGACATGATGATGTGGAAACCTACATGACATATTGACTTAGCAGTGATGACTGAGCTTACACATGGAACTTCCAAACCACTTCCACATCAATTCATGTTTTTCTTATCACCATTATGTGGCACCTCCACATAGACAACATGCAATCACTATTTGCCACATCATGTGTGCCATATTAGCTCAGGTTCTCACCAAGTTTAGATGCGTTTGAATTTTGACCCTTTTGTTAATTTTTATTACCTAAACTATTACACATTATGCCAGTCAAAACATCTAACATGCATTCCTTCCATTATTTCTTCCTCATTTTTCATGCTAACCACGGTGAACCAATATAACTACATAAACATTTCAACCTATTTCAATACTATGCATATGGGATAGATAGTTTTAGTTTTAAATCAACGGTCATGATTGACACATGAATTTGATTGATGGTTGATGATTCACAACTTCATAATGCCATATCTTAAAATCTAGGGAACCGAATTAGGTTCAAAAGGGCTCGCTAGAAAGCTAAGATTGAAATGGATAATCTAGGAATGATTGTTTGGTCAAATTTGCAAGCTAAATGCCAAAAAATCTGAAAAGAAAAAGGGCAACAAAATTGGCCTAAAAATTTGAGAAGAAAAAGGACAACGAAATTGGCCAAAGAAAAAGGACGAAGAAATTCTATTATAAATGAATTTGTATTATTATTTAAGAGTTTTGTATATTACAGGAGAGTGTACCCAATTTCTTAATAATATAAGAGACTTTGCACTATTACATAGTTAATGTTTAGATGAAATTTGATTCTTATAGGACCAAATTAGTGGGGAAATATTAAGTAATAAGAAAACTTATGCCATCATAGTTGATATTTGAAAATTCTTGTTCTTGAGGTTTGAAGTCATAGTTAGTCTTATATTAGTGATATAATATATATATATTTTTTGTTATTTTCATATTAGCTTGGGCTACATTTAAATCTATAAAAATTTATAATAAAGTTCCTTTATTAGGAGCAAAAAGTTTATGTAAATACCCAGCCCACATATTAATCCAAATCACCCTCCCAAACCATAAAAAATGTTTAGTTTGAGTTAATCTCTTTAATATTGTATTGGCTTGATCTTGATCATTTCCAAGCATCAATAGTCATAGATAATTTTTAAATTCTTTAAAGTACTATAAAAATTTATAATGGAAAACATATGATAAACCAATTTGTTATTTTGTTATCTAAATGACTAATTAATTGTGTTATAGGATTAGGTGTAGATAAACAAAATTTCTACACAACAATTTCTAGTAAAACATTTACTTTTACCAACAATACATTATACTTGAATTTCAAGCCGTCGTGATCATTAAAATTATTATAAATCTTTGTAAAATGTTTTAAATTATTTCAAACTTCTATCACATTTGCAAGGAAATCCAATGAATTATGAAGCCTTAAAAGCATGATCGCTAATTTTCCGCTTTAGAGGAACAACTAATTATTTTTGTCCTCTCAAAAGAATATTTGAGAGGACTCCCTCTTCTTGAAGCTATGGAGTCATCATACATTGCATATCCAAAGTCCCGAGTAGTTTTCTTCATGGAGAAAACACCCTCGAACAATACCATTTCTGGTTCCCTTCGTAAGGTTGGGTTTGGACCCCATTGTAAATCCAACCGAGCCAGGAGTAGTGCTATCGGGAACGTAACGGTCGCTATGTGGGAAACTACTCATATACCCTGCTTAGAAGCTGGTAGCATATTTTGACTTATCACCACTATAAATCACTTCAAACACAACTTGTCACCACCATTTACATTATTTATTTGACCACATGCTTATCTTGAAACTTGTCTATTCCTTCTCCAATAATGTTGCATTGCTCATCCTCTGTTCCATCGTCAGCTGCTCCAGAGTTTCCTTTCTCTGGCAATAGAAATGCTTCATAAATCCACATAGCCTTTTGAGTTGCGTCCATTATTCTTGCCATGCGAATCTTGTTCTCCTGCTTTCTATCACAACCTCGAAAATATTTGGGCCTTGACAATTTCAGCGCGAGGTGCACGGGAGCAAAGGGGGCAAATCCTTGAAACACACTATCTTCCCACAGCGCAATTCGAGCTCCTAGCTCGTCTTGTCCTTGCATATTATTTTTAACAGCAAAGTTTTTAACAAAACGTTCGCAATTTATCCAGAAGAACCATCTGGCCTTGGTTAACCGTTCTTCCACGTCCACATCGATGACGTCACATCCATAACTGTCATTTTCAACGGCCTCGATAGTCATGTCGGGGCTATACGCCAACCACTCCATAGAAACGAGCAAACCCGGCAACAACGAAGTTGATAGAACGTCATTGACAGATGCACATATTTTCAAGAGGCACCCAACAATATCAAACGCAATCAAAAGCGCATATTTATGTAATAGCAGATAATGGAGTCCAACATTCACGTGGAACCTGTTCTGAAGGTGTACAATAAATATGATAATCGCAATGACTTGTAATACATCTAGTTCAGTGGTGCTCTTCGATGTTAGAAATTCTTCAATGCCACTGGCCACTGAAGACCACACTTCATCGAACATTTCCAAACTGTTCATTCGCAAAATATATTGATTATCAAATGTGGGAAAAAAGATGATATAATAAAAATTTCAATATGGATTGAGACAAACAAAATAATTTCATACATTACCTTGAGAAATTTGACAAGATAGCAACGAGTCGAACAAATTTAATACAAAATTTCTTCCGAAGATCGATATTGGGAGTACTTTTAATGGACTTGTAATCATGATAATTCTGTATAACAAAATGAGTTTATTAATATCAAAAAACAAAACAAACCTTCAGTAATAGATTCAAGTTTATTTTATTTATTGTTGAATTTAATTAGATTGTAGATTTCAGTAATATTAACGCTAATATATATTTGAAAATTGAACTGAAATATAATTCTAAGTTTACCTTTTGAAATAGTCGCAACATACTGTCATTTACCATCTGCCATGGGATATCGAAGGCCGCACTACTTCGAAATAAGCTGTAAATCGCCATCAGTTCGTTATCATTTTCCATAGCCATAAGAGCAGCCTAGTGAACATGCAACAGCAAACAAGGTCAGTTGCAATAAATTACAGAACTGAATACTATGAGAAGATGAAAGTAAATTGATTTTACATTGAGTTTGGAAAATACCTGGTAGTGAAGATTCTCATCGGGTTGAGCTGCTTGTTTTCCAAAACACATACACAAAACAAAAGTTTAAGAAAAACACTAAATTCACAAATTTCTTGATGTAAGATGTATGGGGTACCAACGCGAGATATGGTGACAACTTTTATAATATACCTATGTATCACCTGGACGCTGGATCGTGTTCATGACGTACGGCCGACAAAGGTTTATTTCTGAGGTTAGTTATGTAAAGTATTATTAGTTTCTTTAGCAATCATTGAATATAATTAAAATGAAATTCAAAGAATTGATATTGAAGATGAGGATTAAATGGTAAGATTATATACAAATATATAAATAATGTAAAGAAACATAACTCTTAAAAGGAACAGTAAGATCCTATACATTGCTATAGTGATGAAGTTAAAAAAAGTTAATTTTCAAAATATGCGTATATTATTATTATTGTTTTTAAAAGTATAAATGTGTTAAATAGATTTTTATTTCTAAGTGTTAAAATATTTTTTTGGTTTAATCGGAGAGCAAGAAGAAATTAATTAATATATATAATTATATATAATTAGCATAATTAAAAAAGTGCACACTTATCTTATTTATTACATTCATAACATCAATTTACGTTACCAAGCCATACATGCCTTCAGTTTATTATATATATTTATTTATATATTATATTTTAATATTGTTTATTTAAAAATAAAAATAATTATAAATAACAAATAAATTTTTGTAAAAATTGATTTGAAAATAAATTAATCTCAAAGAAAATGAAAAAGTAGAAGGTAATTTATAGATAGAGATTATATTAAGTTTTGAAAATATTTAAAATTATTTCCATATCTATTTTTCTATAATATAGTATATAAGATTTTATTGTGTATATAATTATTTTTGATGTATTATTTTCATTAAAAATATTATATTAGTGTAATTTTTTAATCTTTTTCTACATCATAATTTTCAAATTCCTAAGTTAACCAAATATTTAATGTATGTCAAGGGTCTCCTAAGTTAACCAAATATTTAATGTATGCCAGGGGTCTACCACTTCTTTATAGCAGCCACCAGTTTTGTGCACCTGCGACTATTAACCAAATATTTAATGTATGTCAAGGGTTTACCACTTCTTTGTAGCAGCCACCAGTTTTGTGCACCTACGACTACTTCTGTCCAATGCTTGTGTACTCATGTCATTACTTTTGTTGGTCCACTTGCTATCAGTCTGGACCACTATTTCACTACCTCTATGATTAATTGGCTACCTCCCTTCCATGGCCATAAAATTTGTTTAAAATTTGTGATATTCTATAATAGTCTTGTTTTAATTCCTCTAGCACCCATCTAATATGCTACATCAATTTTGCTTTTGTAGTAGACACGAATCCCTATTTTATAGCTACTTCCAAGATATTGAAGTGATATCTTTCAACTAGTTCAAGATATCGAAGCGTTAACTTGGAGAGAGAAATCTAAGTAGACACTATTAACATGTTATTTGTCCATGATATAGTTCTACATCAATTTTAATGGTTTGTGTATCTGTTACATGTGATTTCGATTTTACTTGGGCCTTTTTTCAACATTATAGAAAAATATTCTCAATTGGATTCTTACAAATGAGATGAAAATTAACAACCCACTTCTTTTTACTTCTTTTCAACCATCTTGCACCATCATGACCAACCACCATTCTGTTTGTTGGAACAATTATGTGCCTAGAGTTCAAGGAATCATCACTAGGATTCTCAACAAGCAACATAAACTTTGTAAACTATATTCGGGTATTTATAAGTCGAAAATTTTATGATGTAGACACCAGCTAATTTTATAGTCATATACTTTGCACATAGCCTTGAAACTATAAAAATGACTTATTTCTTGGCAAATGTAGAATGCATAAATGAATGAAAAAAAGAAAAAAGATTATTTCCTCCTATATTTATTTATACAAAAGTAATACCACATTAATAAAAACCTTAATTTTATAAATTTAGCAACATAGCAACCTGTGAAGCATTTCACATGTCTATGAGATTTGAAATTAAAAGATCCAACTAGTGAGATTTCCACAAGCTTAAGCTTAACGACAAAAAAGAAAATTCCTTAAATTTTATCATTATATGGAGATGTGAATTACTCCATGTATTTATCAATGATGTATGTATCAAGGTAGTTGTACAGATTGATAATTGCATATTCGAACATGTAAGTGCATTGATTTCTTTCTTGGTCCTTTCTTAGGAGACCATTAATCACAAGTTCATTTCCATAGTCTTTTTCATATTCAAAATCATAGATCTAGACACTAACCTTTTCTCTTCCCTAACTCTATAAAGAAAAAAGTTTCCTTTTATTTTTATTTCTAATATCTTAAAGGCCAGATTTCAAATAATTTTGTGCCTACTGTTCACAAAATTGTCTTCTATCTTAAAATTAACTTATGAATCATGCGAGTAAAGGACTCATGTCGAAGTATCTCTTGTACATTAAGTTGAGGAAGTAACATCAAAATACTCGAAGAACCTCAAAACATACCTCAAGAAATAACAATTTTTTTACTCATCAACGTTCGAGGCCTAGAAGTAGATGAAAAAGTGAAATTATGGTTAAGGTATCTAATTAATACACTTAATAAAATAAGTATACTTAAAAAAAACCCATGGATGAGATAAAAAATCTCATGTAATAAAACATGTGTTAAGGGAGGGGTGCATGTTAGAGAAGAAGATGAACTAAGTTTATTATAAAAAGAGAGGAAATTGTAATTAGGTTATGGTTTAGATGTCAAATCATGTACTATTGTTAACTTCTTGGGTTCTCAATTAGTTGTGTTTCTTAATTTCTATAGTTTCCTTTAGTTGTTAAATAGCTTTATTTGGACATGTGGTATAGGTCTTCACATATAAAACTACCTCTTTTCTACCCCTAATGCACCACATACACAATGAATTGAATTTCATATTTCCTAGGCCCATTCGGCATAAGAAGATTGTCAACCTTTGTGATAAGGATATTAAGGCCTTTATTATAGCCTATTTTTCATGTTGAGTCAGTGAGAGATACTATTTTTCATCATCATACTTATTGACGATGCACATTTCATCATATTTTACAAGACATTTTTACTAGGGTGGTCACTCCTAAATGCTATAATATTGTGTATTGTTGCTACCAGATAGTTAACAACATGGAAATATGGTATCGTAGTTCTCTTGTGCATAGAGTGACCATGGTCAAAGCTTCTAGAGTCTTTCATTCCCTGGGAGATCAACTCAGCCTATCTATGTATGAGTTCGCTAGATATTTCTTGTAGAAGTTTCTTAGCTTCTCAAGCCATAGGTGTCCATATACATTCTCTCAGGGGATAAAGAAATCCTATGTAAATTAATTTCTCATGAGAAAACAATAATATAGAGAAAATATAGCTCAGATATGCTGGTGGATTTCTACCAAACTTATGTTGCATGTGAGAGTAGCCCTATATTGTTGCGAGTCAAAGGAAGGTTTCATACAAAGGATTGAGGAGGGGTCATTAATATCCCAAGGTAAAATTATATTTCTATTTTGAATTAATAGAATCATGCATGATTTCTACCCCTTATATGATTTTTGTTAATTATATGTGTATGGTTTGGATTTATTCTTGTATCATGCAGGAATGTTTAAAAGGCCATCACGTATAGATGTTTTCCATATTCTTCCACTCGATGTTCCATCTACCTCTATTTCTCAGATGCATACAATCTCCTTCATGACTAGTGGATCCCATCAATATCATGACCCTTTGGTGGTTCCTTCTCATTTAGAGGTTGATTAGTATGGTGGTAACATGCATGTAAGTCCATTTGAGATCACTTAGCAATGAATCTAGTTGACATCTAACACTTATGAGTTAGATGAAACTTTGTCTGAATGACTTGATGATTAGCATGTGTCCATATAGGTGGTTGACCATCAATTATTTCATGTTCTTCGTGGTATTGATCTTCATACTCACAATGACATCATGAAATTCATGTCAATCTATGATCATCCCTAGGGAGAATTGCATCATCAATCATATTTCCTTCCTAGGGTAGACAAGTTTGATGAGTCACCTAAAATCCTAGCTTCCTGTGGCCTTGTTGAGTGGTCCCAATCCCTCATCATGCTACATGATGTTTTCTTGGAGGGGAACTTTGTGAACATTTTAAAGACTATTCCAATGCACATTGTTATGAAACCAATTGTCGTGGAAGATATCATGATTGGAGTGGATTCTACGTCTTGAGAGATTTAAAATTTACACCACCCTTTTCAAGAAATTCTTCAATATTTTTTCTTGTTCTAACGAAGAAATGCCTGGAATTTCCCTCAGGCATGAAATTGAGTATGACATATCAAATTGCTTTATGTAGTGGAATTTGGACATGTAAATTCTTTAATTCTTGAATCTTCATAGTTAGGTTTGGGGGTAGCCTTATCTACAACTAATATTTTTGGATATGGTATATTTAAAAAGAGTATTGGTATTGTTAGAAACTTTGACCGTTATAAGATTTATATAGAATTAACATCATTTGTTAGACGATTTTTGGTCATATCAACAACATCATTTTTTATAATTGTATTGGATATTACAATGGCATCAACTATTACGATGGTCTTGATAATAACAATATCATTGGTTGTTACATAGGGTTTAGCCTGCTTTTTGTCCAATAATCCTTGGTTTGGAGTTTCCTCCCTAAGTGAACTATATTCTTCATTTTATGTGGTGACAGGGAAAATTGTCTAGTTTACTATTATCCATGATCATAATCATACTTCATTACACCCAATAGGGGAGACACAATAGGTGGAGAAAATTGGTAGGTCAACTTGTTGTGATGCCTTATTGTTTGGAATAGGGTTAGGGTGTATAGATAACTAAGATTGTAAAGGAGGGTTAATTATTAATAAATTATAAGGAAATTGTAGTTCTTGTTTCTTCATTGGTAACTACACAAGAAACTATCCTGGAAAAGAGGCTACACACTATCCTTGAGGCCATCTAAGTGTTTGGTTTGAAAGAGAAGGCCACTTGGGCTATGGCATTGGATATTGAACCAGAGGAGGGTTAGGAAAACTCTAAGGAGCTATAGGGTATTGTATTTTCTAAGAAAGTTGTTGAGGATTGTACATATTAGACCAATCTTATTAAGCGAAGAAAAAGGATCTTGGACCATACTTGGTGGTCAAGGTTTCCATGGTTTTTTAGAGCTAATGAAGCATGTTTTTTCGACGTCTTCACTCGATTCCCTGAAAATTTCCTTTAGTCCTATTGATTATTGTAAATGCCTATAGAATTATCTTTTTTGCAAATGTTACATATTTCTACATTGTTGAGTTGGAATTCCCTAAGAGAATGCTTCTTTCTCCACTTGGGGGGAAATATGGAAAAGGCTTTATCAAACTCAATCTACCTCTATTTCACCCATAACATATCCAATTGAGAGGAAAAAGAGTTCATGATACCATTTTTGAATTTTTTTGAATAAATTTCCAATCTATTCTCGCATCATCCCACCATTAGTTGACTTATCTAAATTAGCAAAGGCATTTCTTGCCAAGTTTTTATTTCTCATTGATCCTTGAAAGATTCTTAGGAAAATTGAAACAATTTCATAATTCTCCATGATATCTTACATATCCATGTAGCCTTCCTTCATCCACATGATAAAAATTGTCTTCAAGATGTCCTCTTCTGAATTACTATGCTTGGATTTTTGAAATTTATAGTGAATATGCTCTATCTAGTCCTCAAACCTTTCCTTCTCTGATCCAGGAGGATATTGGTGGCCACCCACTAATTCCACTTGAATCCCCTCTAGTGCTTCTTTCAGTTTTTTTAGTTTCCTTAATTATAGCACAATTTACTATTTTTAGCTGTTTTTCGGGTCCTAAACTTCTGGAGCCGTTTTGAGGCCCTAAACGACGTTTTTAGGGAAATCTACTGCTAGCGATTTTTGTGTCTAAAAATCATCTTTTTCGTTGTAGCCCTCAGACAGATCTTTCCAACGGGCTATCATGCGCATCAAATGGAGATAATACGACCAATTCGCGACCCCGAGAAGTTGATGTACCAACTTACCCAAAAACGAGGCCCACAATTTGGCGTTTCATCTTCTAGGGTCAGGTTTTGGAATGTGAAGGGTTTTCCATTGTTTCTCAACAATAAATAGGCCTTCGAGCCTCATCGTAACACAGTTCAGAGGCATGTAGCCACACAACTCTTCTCAGAGATAAGCTGCCATCGCCCTAGCTAGTTTATTTCCATTTCTAGTTGTAAGCATATTTCAGTATTTTCCATTAATGAAATGAAGTATTATTTCCGTTGCATCTTTGTGTATATGGTTATCTTTGTAATTTTTGGCTTTCCTGTTTAATTCTGGATTAGTGTATCAGAGTGGTCTTCTTTTTCTCTGTTTTTTCTTTGCATGTCCCCAACAAGGTCAGGATATAAGGAGTTAGGGCTTGAGCTGGTTGAACCTTTGCAAGGCCAGCCTCGCAAATCCCGATGGCCTCCCATGGCGGATGAGAAGAATGATGAGGGAGTAGGAGATCCTATCAAAATCTTGCTTGAAGAAGCCCTCGAGCGACAACGAAACGCGATGATGGATAGCTTTGCCCAAATCCTTCAGCAGCTACCCAAAAGTGACGCATCGGCTTCCAGAAGCTACTCTGGAAATGCCACGCCCTTTAAGATACAAGTTAATTTTGAAATCCCCATATTCGAGGGTCAGATAGACGCAGATACTGTAGATAAATGGTTAAATCTGCTAGAGGGTTATTTTTCTGTTCATGAATTTTCGAGTCGGGAAAATATTGTTTTCGCTCTTCTCAAAGCAGCCCCCCACGTCAAGGACTAGTAGGATACCTACTGCGAGCAGAAGGATGAAACTATAGGCTCGCTATTTTCAACTGCACCCACCTGGAATTCATTTCGGGATGCCATTAAGAAGCAATACTACCCTATTGGAAGCTATGAGGATGAATAGATAAAGTGGACCATGCTGCAGCAGGGAAGGGATCAAGATGTGTCGGAGTTCACCAATATTTTCCATACCCTTCGCACGAAGTTGGGTATCAAGGATTCCGAGCAGCATTTGATACTCAAATACCACAGATGCCTGCACAAGTACATCCAGGAAGAAATGGAATCCCTGAACATCTCCTCTCTCGGCATAGCATACCGATATGCCGTCAAGATCAAGTAGAAGTTTAAACAAAAGAAGCGAGACTTTGGATCTGCGAATCCAAAGCAAGGGAAAAGTGCCTCGAAACCACAGAACAAAGGACAAATCCAAGGCAGGGCAACCCAAGACAACCCGCCAAAGCTACAAGCAAAGAACAGTGTCGCAAAGCCAAAAAAGGACATGGGAAAATATTGTGAGTTCCATAAGAGCTCCACTCACAACACAAGTGAGTGTCGGGCGAAGTAGTCACTGGTGGCTGAGCTAAAGGTTTCAGAATCAGATGTAGGTTCTGACTCTGAGTCGGGTTCAGTCAGAACCCGACAAGGGGAATGACAAAGAGAAGCAGATCATTAATGCGGATCCCAACGCCACTGTTGCTACTACTAAGATCTAGAAAAATTAACCCGAAGATCCAGAGGAGGAGGAGCGTCTCTTCTACTCCCAGATGTGGGTAAGGGGCTCCCCGCTACAGTTCATTGTCGATAGTGGGAGCCAAAAGAACCTCATTTCAGCAGAGGTCGTGAAGCGGTTGGGCTTACCGACCACAGCACATCCACAACCGTACACCATCGGGTGGCTGCACCAAGGACAGGATCTTCGCGTGAGCCAATAGTGTCACCTTCCATACAACATCAAGCCCTTCACAGATGAGGTATTGTGTGACATTGCTCCCGTTGAAGTTTGTGATGTATTATTAGGACAACCATACTTGTGGAAGCGACGTGTTGTGTATGAATCAAGGCCTCATGCTGTTATTATTACATTGGGAAATCAGTTGTACAGGATACCAGAGGTAGCACCACCTATTGCCATCTCTTTGATTACTGCAAAACAATGTAGTAAGCTCATTTCCAAAAATGGAAAATTTGTTTTCCTGATGATACGCCCTCAAGGAAAGAAGAAGACGATGGCCACAACCTCCAGATAGGGCCCCTCTGCACGACAACCACAGATGGACAAGGTCATGGAGGAGTACGAGGACATCTTCACCCCCCCCGTAGGGGTTCCTCTGCACTGTCAGGTCAAGCACTCCATTGATCTGACCCCAGGTGTGTCGCTACCCAATGGACCAATTTATCAGCGCTCCATTTTGGAGAATAATGAAATCAAGAGGCAGATTCAGGAGCTGCTGCAGAAAGGCCACATTCATCCAAGTTCATCACCTTGCGGGAGCCCAATTGTGGTGGTATAGAAGAAGGATGGGACTTGGAGACTCTGTATTGACTATCGGGTACTGAACAAGATCACTGTCCTTAATAGGTACCCGATCCCACGGATTGATGACCTCCTGGACCAGCTAAAGGGGGTAAAATATTTCAGCAAGATTGATCTGAAGTTACGATATCACCAGGCACCGATCGAACCCTCTGTTGTGTGGAAGACTGCCTTCAAAGCTAAGGAGGGCCTTTTCGAATGGTTGGTTATGCTTTTCGGGTTGACGAATGCTCCTGCAACCTTCATGAGGCTAATGGATGACATCTTGCGGCCATTCACCAACTCATTTGTAGTAGTATACTTGGATGACATTCTGATCTTCAGCCAGAGTTCAGAAGAGCACCTCCACCACATCAGACAGGTTCTCCAAACACTGCGGCAACACAAGCTATGTGCCAATTTGGAGAAATGCACTTTTGGCATGACCCAGGTTTAGTATCTGGGATACATTATTGATGAACAGGGGGTGCATGTGGATCCACCCAAGATCCAAGTCATTCAGGATTGGCCATATCCAACCACTTTGACAGAGCTCTGTAGCTTTCTAGGTCTTGCCAACTTCTACCGCAGGTTCGTGTTGGGGTTTTCTCATATCACTTGGCCTTTGAGTCAAGTCACCAAGGGAGGATCCAAAGCAAAGTTCTTTTGGTCTGAATCTCAACAGAAGGCATTCATAGAGTTGAAAGAACGCCTCTGCACGACACCAGTGCTCTCGTTACCAGATTTACAACAACCATTTGAGGTCGAGACAGGTGCCTCTGACTATGCTATTGGGGCAGTCCTTACTCAACACGGGCATCCAGTGGCATATCACAGTGAAACACTTTCAGACACAATCCGGAAGTATCCCACTTATGATAAAGAGATATATTCCATTGTGCAGGTCTGCCGACAATGGAAGCATTACATTTTGGGAAAGGAAATGGTCATCCACACAGACCACCGACCCCTGCAGTTCATACAGACCCAAAGGAAATTGCAGAATGATCGCCATCAGAAGTGGTCCACATACCTGCAACAGTTCCATTTGAATATCAAGTATAAGAAGGGCAGCACTAATAATGTTGCAGATTGCCTTAGTCGACCACCGATCATGGCGTTAACCACCGTGCTCAACTCTTGTGGGCACGAGACTTTTGATTGGCCACTGCTCTGCAAAAGCGACCCAGAATTCAGCCACACATACCAGAACCTCTTGGAGGTTCAACATGTTCCAGATTTTCAACTCCAGGACAGCCTGTTATGCCACCTGGGTCACCTTTGTGTTCCTTCAAGCGAGCGTGCCAAGATTATTTGGGAAGCACACTACAGTCGGGCTGTTGGGCATTTTGGGGTCGAAAAAATGGTGGCAGTACTGCAGAAGTATTTCTATTGGCCGAATCTTCGACAGGATGTCGGGAAGTACATCAGGTCATGCACTGCCTGCGCCATTGCCAAACCGACCATCAAAAAGCAAGGCCTCTATACCCCACTGCCTACCCCTAATCAGCCTTGGGAATCCATCTCCATGGATTACATGTCAGGCCTTCCTTCCACTAAGCATGGAAATGACTGTGTTTTTGTGGTCGTCGACAGGTTCTCAAACATGGCCATCATGGCGGCCTGCCAGAAGAATATCACAGCAGAAGCCACTGCTAAACTCTTCTTTGAACAAGTATGGGTACACTTTGGGATCCCACAGTCTATCATCTCAGATTGGGACAGTAGGTTCCTTGGTACATTTTGGTCCAGTCTCCGATTAATGCTGGACACCAAACTCACTAAGTCCACAGACTTCCATCCTCAAACTGATGGCCAGACGGAGGTTGTCAATAGGATGATCGTACACATTCTGTGTACAACTCAAAGCATCCACGCACATGGGACGAGAGCCTCCCCTATGTTCAGCACAGCTACAACTGGGCTCTCCACAGCTCGACTGGCCACAACCCTTTTCAGGTGGGCTTGGGATTCCAGCCACCATGTCCCATCGATGTGGCCATGACATTTGCAGTTACTCATGTAGATTTTGGTCATGTGCAATCCGAAACAGATAAGGCAAACAGCTTCATTGAGCACATCCAACATATCTGCCAGCACGTCCATGACATTCTGGAGAAATCTAATGCTAAGTACAAGCAACGACATGATCAACATCGAGTTCCACACAAGGTTCAGGTCAGTGACAAAGTCTGGTTGCATTTGCAAAGGAACACCTTACCGGAGCCTATCGGAAACTCAGACGACTCCGATATGGCCCTTACACAATTACCAAGGCTGTGGGAGATAAGGCATTTGAGCTCAACATTTCCCCATTCCTTGGCCTACACCCAGTGTTCAATGTCGACAGCCTTCAGCCATACTTTCCGCCATTACTAGACACGTCTGACATTGCAGAACAACTCACACCCACAGAGTTAAATCCATCTTGCATGGAACAAGCTGCAACTGATCGGATCATGGACACACAGATCAAGCACACTCGCCAGAAGAATATCCAACTGTATCGAGTTGTCAAAGCAGGACAACTCCTTCACCAGGGAAAGTGGCTCACCAGGAACCAAGTGCAGCAGAAGTTCCCTCATCTCATGGAGGAACTCAATGCAATGGGGACCATTGCTTCCTAAGGGGGGAGGAATGATCGAGGTGGATATTTTTGGCCACTCGCTAATTCCACTTGGATCCCCTCTAGTTCTTCTTTCAGTTTTTTCAGTTTCCTTAATTATAGCACAATTTACTATTTTTAGCAGTTTTTCGTGTCCTAAACTTTTGGAGCCGTTTTGAGGCCCTAAACGAAGTTTTTTGGGAAATCTACCGCTAGTGATTTTTCTGTCTAAAAATCGTCTTTTCCATCGTAGTCCTCGGAGAGATCTTTCCAATGGGCTATCATGCGCATCAAATGGAGATAATACGACCAATTCGTGACCCCGGGAAGTTGATGTACCAACTTACCCAAAAACAGGGCCCACAATTTGGCGTTTCATCTTCTAGGGTCAGGTTTTGGAATGTGAATGGTTTTCCATTCTTTCTCAACAATAAATAGGCCTTCGAGCCTCATTGTAACACAGTTCAGAGGCATGTAGCCACACATTTCTTCTCAGAGATAAGCTGCCATCGCCCTAGCTGGTTTATTTCCATTTCTGGTTGTAAGCATATTTCAGTATTTTCCATTAATGAAATGAAGTATTATTTCCATTACATCTTTGTGTATATGGTTATCTCTATAATTTGTTGCATTCCTATTTAGGTCTGGATTATTCTCTCACTGGGACATCTTGAATGATTCATCTCTTTGATCCCTAGTCTGATAGTACTATTGCTACTTTTACAGAGAAGTTTTCCTTATATTTTCCCATGAGGAAATATATGCACCTTGTAGTCCCATAACCCATATTAAAGTTGTTTCCTTTAGAGTAGCACAAAATAATATTAATTTTTGGGCATCCATGGTTTAGTCATAACTAATGTCTAAGAAATCAATATAAAAAACAAAATTGTATGGATCTTCACTAGTGGTGCCCTAGAAAACTAGAAGGGACCACAAAGGAATTTTTTTCATTAGATTTTTTCCCTGGACATCTCCAATAGGCATCTCAAAGGTGGTGATTTTTTATTCTACCATATTTCTATCAGTCAAGATGTTAGGATCGTGCCAAATAAGCTTAGGTATCCACTATTTCTTTGGATGAGAGGGGTCTTGTAGTGGTAACTTAGGATGGTTCACAACACTTCTTGAGTCTGGAATAGAATGTCAAAGGGGTTGTTCCACAATGCTTCTTGAATCTATAAAAGAATGTTCAGGAGGTCGTTTCAATAGACTTAATTTGGTATATTCCAAATTGTGGTTGTTTTTACCTCCTTGTCCTTCCAGAAAGCTCCAATAATCCTCATTTACTAATAGAGATGGATGATAGATCCTCAAGATTACTTTTAAAGGTGAAGGCCCATGAGATTCTTCCTCTGAAATATTTGTTCACAACATGGATGATCTTGGAGATTTGACCTCTATGGAACAATTTTATGGGACCTTGATTTCTTATGAGTTTTACTTAGGGAAGATGATTATGCCTCAGCTATTGAAATGATCTCCTGAATGAATGTTAATCTTCCTATTTCTTGATTCTTCTTTCCTCCACATCCTCTTTTACCTACAATGCTTTTCTTCTTCTCTATTAATGCAATCTTATGTGTCCTAAATTTTTATTAGGCTAATCATTTTTCAATTTGTCAAAGCAATGTGCGGGTTCTTACTTCTTGTCTTGCCATCCTGTCACCTTAGAGGCAAGAACACATCTAACAAACTTATCAATAATACATTAAAATAATAATTCTATTCACCCTTATGGACCTCTAACAACCTCCCTGAAAATGGTGCTAAAATGTTGGGAAAATTAAATGTATTTTACCTGGAAGCAATTAATTACACACACATACATAAATTGTTAACTAGGGTAAGGTTGTTCATTTCAAGGCTATTATGAAAAGTATATCCATGTCGTAATCATAACTAACAATTTCTAATTAAAAACTCTCTAATATCATGAAACATAACCAAAATGCAAGTCATTGTAGCCTCTCACTCTTAGCACACCAAAATCATGCTTTTCACACTTCAAACATCCAGAGACCTATGTACATAGTTCTAAAATTAAAATCACTCTTGTATAATAAAATCATTAAATCACTCAATATCACAATTTTAGAAAGGGATATAACACTACTAGAAATAATTATAGAAACCATTCAATTAAAACCTCACATAATCATTAAACTTACTACAATCATCAAATCATTAATCTGTGCAACGTGGTGTAGAAAATATGGAACTATCTATATAATATTCTACTCAACAAAACTTAGAAACTATAGTAGCAAAATAATAAAAATAACGCAGTAAGAAATGGATTGATCTAGGATCTATGTTGTTACACAAGTAGTCAAGATCAACTGATCTGAAAACCAACTCAACGATCGCTACAATGCATTAATGGAAATCTTTAACAATGTCAATTAAACAACATTACACATAACTAAGAGGAAACTAATCACACTACTAAAATACATTACTAAACAAAAATCACTACTAAAGAGGAGTGTCCTTCCTCCTTAGTAGGCAGATGGTAATTTGCAACTCACAAAATAATTGAATGAAGTATTATTGAGACACAAACCCTAATAGTTCGCATTAATCTTCAGAAATGTTAGAGATGCGCAATCTCTCCAAAACTACATTAGTCTCACCCCCACACGTGCTAGAGGGCTTCTATTATAGATTTAAATGATGTCTATTCTTGAAACCACAATCAACTATGAGGATCACTGATTCTCATGTTGTCCAAATCAAGAGTGTTATATAATAGATTACAACCAATTTACTAAGAATAAAATAATGTTGTAACAATGTCTCCAAATAGTTGGAGGTCAACAATATAAAATCCCCAATTGTTACAGTTGAGTCAGCTATATCATCAAAATATAGTTCTCCCTTTTGGCACAATAGTCTAGGTTGACTATGATTGAATGATAACCTGCGTTGACTCCTAATAACATAATCAAGGAAGTAAAGTTGTGAAATAGAGTATCAACATCATCATAATAGTAGTAATAGAACTCATTTTGGAATATTAGTAACATAAAACCTGAAGAAACATCATTACATGAAAACAACAACACTCTAGTGAGCCAACTCATCCTGAAACAACCTCTTTTTCAGTTCTATCAATAAAGTTACTCCAAGCAGTCAACCTTCCACCAAAATACAAGAAAATTGTGTAAACTAGGGTGAGATGAAATAGTAGCATGCATTAGTCAAAATTGTTATTAGTAAAGAAATAGAGTAATATTATAATGGTTAATATGGTGGAAAACAAGGGAAAATGAGAGTAAAAAGGATCCCAATTACATGTCTGAATAGTCTACACCATGAAAGTGAGAAGCCACCTCATAATCATTGTTCTTTATGTTGATGACCTTATTCTCGCTGTTGGTGACACTAAATTATTAATTCATGTGACTTCAATCCTTGAGAATAAGTTTGAAGCGAAAGACTAAGGATATTTTCATTATTTCATTAGCCTCTAATTATTGCAAACAAATGAAGGAATTTCTCTTTCCCAATTTAAGTATGGATGTTACATTCTTCATCGCTTTCATATAGATGGATATAAACCATCCCCTTCTCGCTTTCAATCTGGATTCAAACATACTACCACCTACATTGCACCCAAAGTTGATGAAACATTGTACCATAATTTAATTGGTATCACATTATATTTGACTCATACTCTTCCCAAACTTTCCTATACTAATGGTATTGTTGTCTAGTATATGAAAACACCACATGAAATTCATCAAAGACAATAAAAATTGATACTATGTTATATTTAATGTACGATTAAGTTTGGGATGCATTACGATTTAGGGGCTACTTCTTTATTGGTTGGTTTCACTAATTTAAAGTGACCTAGCAATCTCAAAGATAAAAATGTAAAGGACACCGCTCATAAACATATCATAGATCAATACACTAGTATTGTTGATGTGGTTAAAACCCTCAAAGAGGGAAACAGTCCACGGCTTTTGCCAACACGGCCACTTCAGGCAATTTATTAATAAAAGAATGAAAATTTACATAAGCTTCTCCCATGAACAATTACCCTACAAATGACCCTCCATGCTCTTTAAATAGAGATCATGGACCAATCAGGTTTTAAGCCACAAATCAAGTTTCGGTAATACCGATGAGAGAATGAACCATCAGATCACTACATATCGTGACCGTTGGATTGTAAGTTACAAAAGTACATAGTAGAGAAACACACTTTACCTAACTCTACACTAGACCAAGTTACACTTAACTATTTCTTATGTGTCGGAATATCCTAACATCCCCCATTAAGAAAAACTTGGGATAGGATTGAAGGATGTACAAATATGACATAATAGGAGAATGAAGGAGGCATTAGAGCCTATCCCCCCTTAGTGATAACTTCCTGAGCTCCAACCATAAATTGAAGTTTAGTAAACTTCACCTCTGCAAGAGCATTTGTAAAGATGTCTGCAACTTGATCATCTCTTGAACAATATTGCACTTCAAGAGCATGGCCATGAATGAGCTTTCTAATGAAGTGCATGTGTAGTTCAATGTGTTTTTTGTGCTGATGTTGGACTGGATCTTTGCATAGTTAAATGGAACTTTGATTATCACACCAAAGTGTAGTCAAACGCTGCTTCTAAAAGACAAACTCTGGCAGGATTCGACGAAGCCATAGGGAAATGGCACTTTGTTTCTTGCAAGCCCATGTAATAGGTCCTAAAACAAGAGTGAACACATAACCTGCAGTAGACTTTCGATCATCAGGATCACTAGCCCAATCAGAATCGATGAAACCAACCAATAGAGGAGATGCTTTTGCATTGTAATGAATCCCAATCTGAACTGTACCTCGAACATAACGTAGTATTCTTTTAGCTGATTTCCAATGACTTTCATGTGGGTTTTGCATAAACTAATCAATAAAGCCAACAACAAAGGAAAGGTGAGGACGAGTATGAGTTAGATACAAAATTTTTCCTACAAGTTGACAGTGTAAGGTAGCATCAACTTCAGGGGAAGTACAAGTGACTAAACATTTGGCTCTAGACTGAAAGGGAGAAGGGGCTAGCTTACAGTCTTCCATGTGAAAATGGCATAGAATATCACATGCATACTTGGACTCGGAAAGGGAAATACCTACCTTGGATTGCAAGACTTGAATACCAAGAAAATAATGTAACTGTCCTAAGTTTGTCATTTCAAACTTCTTTCTAAGACTAGACTTCAAATGGTTTATAAGGTTGGGATCACTACCAGTAAGGATAAAATCATCAACATAATGAACAAGAATGATAAGATACTTTCCCACTTTCTTGATGTAGACAATATTGTAATAATAACACCTAGAAAATCCAATTTCTGAAAGAAAGCTATCCATTTTGGCATACTAAGCTCGAGGGGCTTGCTTTAGACCATAAAGGGGTTTCTTAAGCTCACATACAAGGCTGGAGTCTGTTTGTATCAAGACAGTAGGTTGTTCCATATAGATTTCTCCATGCGAGTCCCCATGCAAGAAGGCAGATTTAACATCCATCTGATGGGCTTCCCATTTGGATGAGGCAACAAGGGAAAGAACAAGGAAGATAGAGTTCATTTTGGCAACAGGGGAGAAGGTTTCAGTTTATTCTGTTATCACTCAGGTTGTCCCTAAGCTCCTGAAGGGATACGGCCGAGGTAACCACAAACCAATCTTTGGATTACAGGTTCTAGCCCACCTGTAATCAGAGAGGGCTCTCTCTCTATGATTTAGCTATGTTGATAATGATTTTAGGCTAGCTATTGGGTTCAATGGGTTTTTTTTAGGTTTGGATGGTGTTTGAATGGAAGGAAGATGCATTCAAGCAGAGAGGCAGGCATAGAGTGATAAGTTTCAAACCATTGGGCATGGAGTCAAGGAGTAAAACCACAGGTAGGCTTTCTTGATCACAAGAGGAATATGGAGCAGGGTAGATGCACATGAAACAACCTTCAAGCTAAAGAGATGGAGTGAAACGTAAGGAATGAGAGGCAATTAAGAATCTCTCAATCAACTTAATAAAGGGAAGGAGGATGAGCTCTATCTAGGGGCAGTTAAGAATCCCTGGATAATTGTCACACATGGTGAATTAGGGAAAATATGAGCCAGATGGAATTCATATTTATGCCTAAAACAGATGAAAACATAAAGAAACAGTAGAAATTGAGCATAGAGTGCACTTAAACAAATTCTAGGCTAATCTTTATTTCTGCTGCTTAGATAACGATATATGAATGGAAAGACAGAGGTAAGAAACACTTATTGAGTCATGTATCAGCACAAGAATTCCACAGTCACTCTTCAACCATTGAACACAGTATACAATTCATTCTCCAAGCTCGTAAGCAGTCTTTGATTATAGAAATGATCGAATATACAGTGTGAGTCTCTGCTCAAGCAAAACTTCTAACCAACAAAAACCAACCTTCATTACATTGTTCAGGGTCCTCTTTATAGGTAAAATATCCAAAAGTATTTATTACAGCTGACCTAAACAGGTCTGCAGGAAAACTTTTTTAAACCTAAACTTGTGCTGGAATTAAATGTGAGTAAATATCCTTTGGGCTGCGCCAGAGGCAGCTGGATCAAAATGAGTTAATACAGTGTCTTTGGTGACCTAGTGCAGTGGTTCTGTAATAACTGTGCTTTGAGTTCTGGTCCATTGATTTCATGTGAGTTTTAATGTGTAGTCATTGTGATGGTGAGCTTTGAATGGTTCCTTAACTGCTCCTTGACTTTCAAGGCTTTCTTTTAATGTTTCATTCGCCTCGAGCCCTGAGAAGATCTTCACTAATACACTTCGCCACAACACTAATACTCTTTGACATGGTTTTTGGCTTCACATCTGCTCTGATAGTCTTAAATGTCTGAACTGGTTCTCTCTCTTTCTTCTGATACGTTAAAATTTGCAAAATCGGGCCTTTTCTACCCTTTTCGGCGAAAATATGGCTGAGGAATCGAAAGATTCCCTAAATATTCTCCAATATGGCCCATTTCTCGTAGCGATGCGCGATTAGCAGTAAGCGCTAATCGCACATCGAAAACTGCCTCAGAATTTCGATCCGGGGCTCCGAAGCCTCAATTTTGCACTTGCGCGTTTCTCCTTTTTTAGCTGCTGACGTCAGCATGACACCAGCGCTATGGCGGATGACGTCAGCATGACATCAGCAGTGGGACCCTCTTGTATGGTGATGATGTCAGCATGCTGACGTCAGCAGGGTGACGTGGCAGTACGGTGGGGTGATGATGTGGCAGGGACACGGTGCCAGGGTGATGTCAGCAAGGCGCAGGCAGGAAGGGGTGAGTTGGTGGCAACTTGGGAGGTGATGTGGTGCTCATGTCACGTGAGGGGAGAGCGGTTTTGGGTTTGCGTCGGACCGCCTTTGGTATGGGAGTGGTATTTGTTAGGGGTGGCCTGATGCAATGAACAACCGACAGCTGTCCCAGTGTACAATAGGGAAACCATCGTCCATCGGGTGCTATCGCACCATTACGTAAGGGCGCCCGATATGCATGAGGGCCGTCGGATCTGGGAGAGGCGATCCGACAGTGGACGGGAGGAGAAGGTGCACGGGTTTTAATCAAACTACATGCGCGATGAACTTTAATTTTTCGCGACTTTGGGCGGGTTTTGAACTTTAGAAATCGGTGTATTTTGGCGGGGGACTGTGGTATTTCATTGATTAAACATCAATAAAATCCAAAAGATAGTATGCGCGGGTGCGGTATGGTTTGGTGTGTGGAGAAAGGGTTTACCAGGGTTATTACTTAACCAGTTGTTAAATAAATCCCGAGAGTAGTGACACGGAAGGCTAATACTAGATCCCAGATGAATCTAACATTCCCTGACTTTTATTTATTTTGGCTATAGTTGCCATGGGGGGAATATTTAATATTTTTGGGGTTTTATATAGCTTTTTTCATAATAGGGGATTAGGGAAATGATTTAGGGAGCTAATAAATAGAATTAGAAGTTAATATGAACTTGTGAGGTGAGATGCAAGGAAGGGGCTAAGTTTGTGAACTGAAAGTTAGACAAAGGAAGTGAATGGACTATGGAGAAATGAGTTTTACACAAAAAATGTGGCTTATTTTCACTAAGTCAACTTAAATGTCAACTTGGTTTGAATAGGTGTGGAGTGAAAATAGACTCTTGGGCGGATCCCAGGGTCCTTGACGGGATGTTAGTGAATGATTTGGGAAATAAGAAGAAGGGGAAGTTAGACATGCCTCGCTTGAAGTCATTCAAATGGGAATTGCCTGATAACCATGATCTGGATAAATATGACACTTGATAATGTGGAATTGATCATAAATCACCATTCTGCAACCTCAAAATTACCTACGTAGCCTACTTTCCTAGCATTTTTTCTTCTTCTTGGTTTGGCTGCATTTGGGCTTGCAGACCCAGCTTTTCAACTTTTTCTTTTTCTGTCTTCCTATCTACATTTGCACTTATTTCTTCCAAGGGCCCAGATTAAGCATTTGGGCTCCTTTGATTCTCTACCTATCTGAAAATATGCCAAGATTAAGCTGTTTGGACAGATATTCATTCTCTATATTCTAAAACAGGAAATTGAAACCTAGGGAGACCAAGATTAAACTGTTTGGACCTCCCTTTAACTGAAAATTGTTCAAAAATAGATAGTACATCAAAATTGGAACATAACAGTGGTGCTTTGAACTAGCACTTCCTCCCGGCAACCTTTACTTGCCTCTGGAGCAAATATGGAACATTGCAGCATGCAAAGAATGACATATTTGGCATGTAAAAATGTCAATCATGAAAGATGAGTAACCTGTTGCAGCAGGAGGCTAACATATTCAATGCCTTCAACTTGTGAAAAACCCTTAGCAACAAGATGAGTTTTATGTTTATCAACTTTTCCATCTGGTCCATACTTGGTTCTATAAACCGATTTTCATCTAACAAGTTTTCATCCATTTGGAAGAGGAACAAGATCCCATGTATCATTTTCCAATAATGAACGATATTCTTCATTCGTAGCTGCATCCCAATATCGATGGCTTGAAGCTTCTTCAAAGGTGTCAAGATCATAATTAGCTGAAGCTTGAGCTAGTAAATAATAGGCTCTATCGAATTGAGAACGTCTACGTCTCTGATCTAGAGGATCACTGGCAAGAGCACTTGCTGCATCTCGAGTAGCATAAACCCATTTCGAAGGATAAGGAGCTCTAGGAGGATCTTGAGAAGGTGGGGGAGGATTATCATCCTTGCTGTCATCATCGGAAGAGGAAATATTTTAAGAAGTAGAAGGGATAGAGAAAGGTGGCACATCCGCCAAACTAGGCTTGTAGGCCGATATATTTTCAGCAAACTTTACAACTCTTCTAGTGATAACATTTTTGGACTTAAGTGGAATAAGTCTGTATCCTTTGACATCTTCAGAATATCCAACAAAAATACATTTTTCACTCTTAGGTTCTAAAGCATTATGTTTCTCATCTGGAATATGGCCCCATGCCTCACTTCCAAAAACACGAAAGTGACTTACATCTCTTCTGATTGAGCTCCATGCTTCTTCTGGAGTGATATTCTTAAAACCTTAGTAGGAGTGAGATTTATTATGTAATTTGCGTAGTTAATTGATTGTGCCAAAAAATTAAGACTAAGTCCTTTAGATTGAAGCACACAATTAGCCATTTCCTTTAAGGTGTGATTCTTCCTTTCACCTACACCATTTTATTGTGGAGTATATGGAATAGTATGTTGCATTTGAATTCCATTCCTAGTGCAAAATTTGATAAATTTGTTGTTAGAATATTCTCCTCCATTATCAAATCTCAGCTTAAGAATTTGATGTCCATATTGTTTTTCAACAAAGGCCTTAAAGGCCAAAAACATGTTAAATACTTCACTCTTGAGTTTTAAGAAGTATACCAAAGTGTGTTTGGAGAAATCATCAATGAAAGTTAAGAAATACTTGTAGCCAGAGAATGAAACAACTGGAAGTGGACCACATAAATCACTATGCACAAGATGTAAAGGGGCTAAGGCGTGCCAAGAGGCATGTTTTTCAAAGCTATCCTGATGACGTTTTCTGAGTACACATCTGGAACAAACACCATCTCTGCAAGATACCATTGGAAGACCTGGCACCATATTTTCTTTACATAGATTCTGAAGGGAGTGATAGTTTAAGTGACCAAATCGGTCATGCCAAAGTTTGCTCACTTCATAATTATGAGCAACAAAAATTGAGGGAAGATTTGATGACCCAAAGTTGTTAAAATTATACAACCTTGTAGAATCATCAACAATGCCACTAGCTAAAATCTATCTAGGATCTCTTAGGTCCTTAATTACAACATGGTGAGGTGAAAATTCAATGATTTTACCTTAACCTGAATGAGTTATTTGATATACAGATAGAAGGTTGCAGGATAATGTTGGAACACATAATACATCATTGAATTGACCATTGTTTATATGAACAATTCCAGTCCCTACAACACTAAGAGATCTATCATCACCAACATATATATGTTTTGTGTTACATTCATTTAAAGAAGAAAACATGGCTTTGTTTTTGGCCATGTGATAAAAAGCTCCAGAATTAATGAGCCACTCATGAGAGTGAGAAGAAGAAGATACATTTAGTGCATATCCAGATCGAGATGCTTGCCAACCACATGTAGAAAGTGTTATTCCTGAAGATGAAGTTCAAGTTGTTGAGTTCGCCAAATGGATGTTATGCTTCTTCATTGCTACTTCCAAGCCTTCCATCTTCTTAAAGCATTTGGATTCTAAGTTGCCATCTCGATTACAAAATTGGCAATGTCTATCAGTCTTCTAAACTATGCTTTTATTTGCCTTATCATTTTGTTGAAATGATTTTTCATTTTGAGATTGAAATGGCTTAGGACCCTTGTTTGGTTTAGGATCATTAATTTTAGGATATGGCTTCTTAGGATTCTTTGAATTATGTTGTTGCTGGGTGGCTAAGGCTTTCTTAGAAGAGTTTCCAAGATTAAGAAGACCAGGATGTAAGAGTTTTTCTTGTTCTATTATTAAAGAATCACGAAAGGCATCAAAGGAAGGGGACTTGTAGTCTTGTCCTTGAGAAATGAAGGCTTCTCTTGTAGAATGGAAGGTGGAAACAAACATAGAGTAGGCAGGTCCCAACTTAGTAAGAATGGAATAGATAAGGTTACCATCTTCTTTGTTAACCTTAACACCTTCCAAGAGAAGTCTAAGGGTATTGAACTTGGACAAAAAAACTTCAATGGAAGAAAAATTATTGGGATCCAATGTAAGCAACTCATTTTTGAGTTAATGGGCTCTAAGTTCATTTTTAATTCCAAAAACTTTAGTGATCTGTTACATTTCTTCATTAGGAGTATCAAGTTCTGCGATATGGAATCTAAGGTCTGGAGAAATAGACATCCCTATCAACCCACATGTTTGATCTTGCCTATTTTCCCATTTGGTTGCCTTATCTTCATCTTTCAGTTTGGTTTCTTGGCATGAGTCTATTTTGTAAATACCTTTACTTCTAAGTAAATCCACAATGTAGGACCACCATTAGAAGTAGTTGGTATTGTCAAGAATAACTTGGCATGGACTTTCCATTCTAACAGAAACTGAAGCTATAGATGCTGAAACTAAGTGTTCCAATGGAAAGATCTTGAAAAATTAGGCTGATTCATAAAAAGCAGCTCAGAAAATGGTTTCCGGATAAAGAAGTTATGGCTTTTTGATGAAAAGTTATTGAAGATGCCGATAAAGCACGAGAATGTGCGGAAATGAATGATAATGTTATACTTAAAAATAATCTGCCCTCTTTCCAAACTTAATCTAAGTAGCTCAACAAAGAGAAAGACTTGAACTCAAGACCTCTATTCTCATAAAGTATCTTTGGACCAAGTGAGCTAGATTAAAAGGTTAGTAATTTTTGGAAAAGAAGAAGGGTTTTTTTTTTTTAGTCATTGAAGCTTTGGGGTGTGTGCTTACTTGTGAAATCTCTTTTTTGCCTACAAAACAAAAAGAAAAAAAACCTGACATACAAAAGAAAAACAAACCTTTCGGCTTGAAGTTAGCTTTAGCCAAAAACTAAATATTTTCCTCAATGTTTCTGATTTTTCGAGATCACACTAAGGTGCAGTGGAGAAGAGCATACGCATGAGAAAAATGCTTCCTTTTTGTTTCTAATTTGCTGAGATCACACAAATTTGTGGGGTAAATAGCATACGCAGAAATGAAAGACATAGATCTGGTAATATAAAAAGCAAAGAGCTAAATAAACCGAAATAAATAGAGAGAAAATAACTAAAAACTACAAATAAATATTGTATACCTCCAAATCTTAAAAATGACGTAGCTAAGGCTACCAGAAACTTTTTTTGCATCAAACAAAAGGGTTTCCTCACTAGAACAGATGCCCCTAATAGAATAGAGTAGTCCTCTCAGCTTGAAAGCAATCAGTAATAGTATATCTAGGAAACAACAGTCAGATGCAGTTCTACGAGGTTCAGATTTGGATCACCAACAAATGCGGCCATCAAATAGCTCTAATACCATGTAGGAATTTATAGGTAAGTTCCTTATATAGGACATCAAAGGACACCACTCACAAATAGATCACAGATCAATACACCAATATTGTTGACGTTGTTAAAACACTCAAAGAGGGAAACAATCCATGGCTTGAGCCAACATGACCACTTCAGGAAATTTATTAATAAAATAATGAAAATTTACATAATCTTCTCTCATGAATGATTACCCTACAAATGACCCTCCATGCTCTTTAAATAGAGATCATGGACCAATCGGGTGTTAATCCATAAATACAATGTCAATAATACCGAGGAGAGAATGAACCATCAGATCACTACATATTGTGACCGTTGGATTGTAAGTTACAAAAGTACATATTAAAGAAACACACTTTACCTAACTCTACACTAGACCAAGTTATACTTAACTATTTCCTATGTTTCGGAATATCCTAACAAAAAGGTCTACTTAAGGTTATGTTTTCAGTCTTGGTTCTAGACATGTCACTTGTACTTGTAAAAAATAGTGGGCTATTTCTCTTTCTTCAATAGAAGCATAGTACTGAGCAATAGTTTAATAAGTTCAGGAAGTCTTGTGGCTTGGAAATATCCTTTTATAGTTTGAATTCCAACATTAGCACCTAAGTAACCTCTCAAGCAAGAATCAGTGTCATCAAGCTGACCAAAGATCCAATTCAGCATCAACATGACAAATGTAGTTCATAATAAAACGCATTCATGAACAAGTTATTGAAGTGAATTTTTTCCCTACAAATGATCAAGTTGTAGAAATTTTCACAATGTATCTTATAAAAGAAAAGTTTTCTAAATTCATATCTATGTTGGGAGTTCATGAAGTGGTCATTAAGGATGTATAGTCTCTAATTCCCCCTTCCCTCTCTTATTGTGTCATAATTGTAAATCCTTGAATCCTACCCCAAGTTTTTCATAAGTAGAGATGTTAGGATATTTAGATGCTTAGATGTTAGTTATGTTCAACATGGTCTAATGTGTCTATTAGGAAAATGTTTATTTCTTAGTGTGTTTAATTAGTATGGACTAGTTACCTTGTAATCTAATGATCACAATATATTCTGATTGGTCTGATGGATCATATTATCCTTGATACTATTGACTATTGATACATGGGTTAACACCTTATTCGACCAAGATATCTATTTAAATTACATGGTGGGCATGGATGATGATAAATTGTGAGAATTGTATTATGTAAACTATTTTATTTTGAATTAGTAAAGTTTCCTCAAGTGGCCACGTTGGATGGGGTTGTGGTGATTTCCCTCTTAGAGGGTTTTAACCACATAAAATATTGAAATTGTGATATTTGATCTATCTCTATGAGTAGTTTCTAAATTATTTTTTGATGTATGGTGTTAGCACCTAAATCCGCCTCAGGCTGAAGGAAGGCAAAATTTAGGGTAACCACAAACCATGCTCAGTTTGGTAGCTAGCCCTACCAGAATAGGAGAGGGCTCTCTCTGAGTCACGCTCAGTGAATAGATAAATGAGTTGGTCTAAGATGACTTACAGTGAAATATTGATCTTAGGCTAGTAAGTGAATATGGATACAAGAAGTGATTTTTATGAATGATTGTGTTTCTGGGATGGTATGGGACCAATGGACCGCAATGAACAGAGAATTTAATACAAAGGCACAGATTACTTCGTGAGGCAAGATAGGCGGAGAGTCCCGCAATTTAGTTTGAAACAACGCGGAATGGAGAGATTGCTTAGGAGAGTGAAAAGGGCATTAGTACATGAATCCTTTTCAACAAAAGAAAGAACATTGAACATGAAAGTTTCCCACAGGCAGAGCAATAAAATTAAATTCTACCTTATCTACCTTATCTAACTTAGAAAATTTCACTAGAAATGAATCTGAAATGAGCTATGAAACATAACGAAAGACATATGAAACATAAGAGACATTTTCTACACTCACAACCACATGAATCTCATGAAACAGAGCCATCGCCTTTCATTAATCCTCTATAAAAATATACAATGAAGAAACAAAGTTTCTTTCCCACAATCTCCTAGAAGTTACAAGCCAACCAACCTTTTGCAAATAGTTTGCATACAATATATAGAATTGTGCCATGAAGAGATAGAATGCCCAAGGGTTGGGGAGTTACTTGAATCATTACAAAATGGAGGTGGAAAGCCAACCAGCTACAGGTGCAGCCCTACCAACATGACAAATGGCTTGGGTGACCGTTCGCCTTCCTTTTCCACTTGGATAGAAGCCCATATGGAGTGAAAATACTTTAAATGTTACCTTTGGTGCCAAAAAAGTGAAGTGTAGATGAGAAGGCCCACTTATCAAAAGTCACGAATCAAAATTTCGCGAAATAGAGGTAAATTGGGCCTTTTTTCCTATATGTGTTGCACCACTTTGGAGCCTATCTTGAGGCACTTGCAGGAGTCCAAAATGTGGCCAAGTGCGCTTCTTGGAAATTATGTCCTATCTACTTTCCAACCCAAGTTAAATTTGTGAATTTGGTGCTCATTTACCCCTCCAAATCCTCATTCTCTTAAGATTGCTTCCTGTGTGTCAAAATAGGGGCAAAAAGGCCATTTTTTTGGTGTTTTTGACCTCCTAGAGACTCAAATCATGTCCAAATTTCTTACTTGAGTGCTAGTAGTCGTGATTTTGCATGTTGAATCCATAAATACAAGCCATTTCTCATTTGGAGCTCCCAATCCTACGCATCGCGCCAGTGGCGCGACGCACAGGGAGAAAAAACCTGTGCTTTGACCAAAAAACTTACCATGTGACAAAAATTGCCCCAAATTTCTTGAAATTTAGGCTGGAGGTTCTCTAAGAGGCACTATACTGGGCTACAGAAGCTTCAGCAAATATTCGAAGCTGATCTCGCTCTTTTGCCTCTTTTGTTGCTTTGCTCAATTTTGCCTTCAAGCTCCTTATCTCGGCCTTTGCACTCATGTTTCATGCCCTGTAATGATAAACCATCCTCCTCAGTATGGTTTTGTCTCTATCGTCCCTCTCCAATAGTCTCTCCAGGTGGATGTTGATCCGCTCTAGCCAGGACTCACGGTCATTGTTGATCTCTTGCTCCAAGGTAGTGAGCTCGATCCTCCTTTGTTGGGCAGCTTGTCAATTCTCACGGATGTTTTGCAGCTCCATGATCTCATGCTGGTCCTCAAGTTGTTTGTTCCTTTGCTCCAAATACTTGATGATCCATTTGGCCCTCTCCACATTTGAGTGATAAGTCTTGTATCTCTGTGTTCTGCTCCTGGATGGTCATCCTAAGTTTGGCACTTTCCACATCTGCATCATCATCCTAAATGAGGATGAAGTCAACCTCCTATTCACCTGATGGCCCTTCATCATGCATGGGCCTCTTGCCCTTGTCCCTTACTTGTGTCGTTGATGCTGGAAGCGAGGTCCCTTCCACCCCGGGTTGAGATAACACTCGCTTTGCTGTTGCAAATAAGTGCCTACTGCCTCTCTGATATGTAACGAATACTAGCATGGTAGTGGTCTCATGGCGCTCATACTGATGAGAAGGACCACCTATATCATGCTCTGATGAATGCTGTGTGTACTGTACTTGGCCTGCCCTTTGATGATGGTGTGAAGTTAGGTGTTGTTGAGATATCTATCAATGTGATGGGCTTCACAAGCAATTTGAAGTGATTTGGCATGATTTGGGCTCTTTGTGGGTGTGCATTGCGCACCAAAAGCAGTGCACCGTGCCGTGGGTGTGCGCCATGCCCATTGAAAATTTGCATTGTGGGGTGGCTCTGTGTGTGCCGTGCCCTGTGTGTGCCACGCCCCTCTGTGTATGCACCATGCCTATGAAAACTCCTCTAACTCGCTCCAAGCACGCACGATGCACTCCTAATCATTTTGCAATGTCTCCCAATGAACTTGATTTGCATAATGACCTTGTTTACTTGTGGAAACCTTGTGGAATGAATAATTTTAAGTTTGGAGGAAGATTTCAGTCAAATTCAGGCCTTGTAGCCCTATGTGCCCCGCCTCCCATGTGCGCCGCACCAGTGTAAATTTACACTAGAAAATTTCTCCCAGTGCATCGTGCTCCCTCTGTGCACTGCGCCTTTTTGTAGGAGCCTTTTGGAGGCCTTCTTGGTGTCCACATTGGGTGTAGGATAGCTCGTTGCAAAGCTCTTTGAGTCTACTTTCCAACCCAGCTATAATTGTTCAATTTGGAGTTCATTTTCACTATCACAAATCAAATTTCCCAAGACTGGTCAAAATGTGCCAACTGAGGCTGCCTCAAGGTAGAGTACTGTTGAAATAAACTTTTGAAGGTGTTACTCAACTCCAAATTGAGCTCATGATAGCTCATTGGAAATATCTTTGTGTCTAGTTATCATTTTACTCATCAGGAAAGTCATTTGGCAAACCAAGCTAGGAGAAAAACTGATTTTCGTGAGGCCACTTTAGAGGTGTATCAATTCTCCCAAGGTGATTGTATTTTTGACATTTCTTTAAAACCATGACACCTGTGTAAAAAGTGAAGGAGTTTTTACCTCTCTTAGGTTTCCCAAATGCATCTTTGATTTCTCAGAAACATCATTTGAGTGAAACCTATCCTGATGTGTGGGACAACGGATTTGTCGAAATGAAGTGAAATGAAGGGTATAGGGGGCTTCTAAATTCTTGAGAAAATTTTGGGAAGTGGGGAGGGATGTTAGAAAGTAGGGCAAAGTGGAATCTCAAAAATTGAGTGAGGGGAAGGGGTCCAAAAAGGAAAAACACAAGCCTAGCCTAGAAAATTGCCAAGTTGTAGCAAGAAACTAGGGTTTGTGCGAAAATGAGGAATTTGGGGGATTTTAGTGATGGGAAGTGTTTAATAAGGTACATTATGGATAGGGGAAGCTGTATGAACATAAGGATACAAGTTTTTCTGATGATTTGACCATCCAAGATAAATTAGCTTCAAAACCCTAGGAGAGGTAAATGAACCTTGCCTAGGCGCAACTGAAGCATGGACAAGATGTAAAATGACCCAATGGAACTTGACATGATGATGATAACCCTTTGAATAATGGTACACTCAGTTGAATGGTGACATGGAACGTCATTTGGACAACCTTGACAAGGGTAAAATCAAACCCTAGACCTAATTCCTAGTGACTAAATTTTTCTTGAAGACTTAGTGAAATGACAAAATTTGACCTTGACCCCTTAAAATCACTTTGTAAGAGCATGTTTGATCACAGGAGGAATGCTGCAAAGACTGACACTAACATATGGAATACCTTGTTTATAGAAACAATAACTCATAGAACCTATATGATATCTTATTATAGAAATGAAATTCAACTATTAGGTCATCATTATCAACATGAACATAGTCTCGTAGTTGTTTATACATGTCCATAAATTCCTCATCCTTTTTATATGCCTCCTTATCTCCAACATGAGTGAAAGGTTCTGTGAGCATCATAGTTCCCTAGGTCATAATATTTTATGTGGTTGGCCTTGAAATCATGTTAGCCAACCTATTTGTGGTTCCCTTCTTGTCTTTGATCATTGAATGAAACTATTTTAGAAACCCCATATGCTTGTAGTGCCTTATCTATTGTAACACACTCTAATCCTATACATATTGTAGCAGTTGGTGACCTATGTGGATGATTGTCTCCTTTCTCATCAAATATTCTTTCCAATTTTTGACAAATTGTATGAGGGCATATATGTCATTGTTATAGGTAGGGTAGTTGAGAACCTCCCCTGTAAATACTTCAAAATGGTAGCGTATAAACATTTTTCCATCAATAAACACTACTCACATAGCATACCCACTCAAGTATGTATCCACTTTGAAGGGATTCTACACATGATTTAATGCAAGAACCAATGCTTGATTAATTTTATTATTTAACTCCTTAAATTAATTTATTTTACTCTTCACCCACTAGAAAATGTTGAAACTCACTATTATGGCATGGAATGGTGTTGCTAATATTGAAAATGAGGGCGTGAATTTCCTCAAGTACCATAGCGCCCCAATGAAACTCCTAATATGGACATTTCCCACTTCATGATGGCCTCCATATTCCTAGTATATATATGTATTCAATTCTCCTCCACCAATAACATATCTTAAATATACCAAGGAATGCTAAGAAATCTTAAATTTACTGGTTTGGTTTACACTTACTAGTGAAATTTTAGACTTTCCCTTATATGTGTTGAAAGTGAAGGGTTCTTCTTCCTTGATGAGTAAATGTTTGTTAGCTTTATGCATGAATATTTCATCCATCATGTGAGTGTAGGAACTCCCAACCACTAATCCACATAAATCACGTGAAATTACATGTAGTTCTACTTCATCATTAAAATCAACATTGATATAAAACTTTATTTTACATTATTTGTTACCTTGATTTTTTCATCCTCATTTACCCATCCAAACAGATATGATGTAGGATAATATTGAACCTATAATCCTATTTAGTTCACAAGAATCATTTTAATGAGATTCTATTGTGATATTGAGGAAAACAAAGCAACAATTTTTGTATGGAGGAGTTTTGTCGTCTAATTTTCTTTATGTTTCTAAATGTGACTTCTATTCATCGCTTCTTCACTCATGTAGATAAAATATTCTCATCCACATATGAGCATCTTTCCACCTTATTTATCAAATTTAGGGGTATGATATTTTTCTTCTCCCCATCCTTTACCCTATACTTTGAGTTGGGTTTTAGATGTAATTTCTAGCATTTCTCCTCTATGTGAATATCAATTTAATAACTTTTATAGTGGTTTATAGGATCATTACACTAATTTGTATGGGTTGTTGTATGATTTTCCTTCCCTACATTCCATTTCTTCTTCCATTCTTTGGAACATTCATAGTGTTCCCTGTATTTTCAACCACTAAATTGTGTGTTCTTCTATCCTGTGCTTTCTATGTATTGTTCCTATACACAAGTCTCACCCATAATTCATAATTTGAATAGCATAAGTTTATTTCACGGATGGATGTGTATACCTCATAGCTAATTGAATATTACATATAGGTTCTTAGGAGATATACCTACCATTATTTCCATCTTACTGAATTTTATGATGTACTCTTATAAACTCTACCATTAGTTCTTCCTAGAATAACACCACTTGAGCCACTTGTCCTCTACATACTTGATAGGGTAAAATTGGGAATTTATGAGATTATCAAAATACTACCACTTAGTTACTAGGAGATCCCCCTCTAACCTCATGCTTTCCATGTGGCTTTCCCACAAATTTAAGTCATGGTCTTATAACTTCAAATAATCAAATGGAATTTTTATATTCGTCATTCATGTAGTGAGGACTAAAGTAAAACTCTAGTTCTTGTAACAAATTATTAAAATTGTGTTGAGTATGTGTTATATTATTTGTATGACTAGTCGTGGTTGTTTTTACCCTGTGATGGGCATAATGAGGAAGGGGGTGGAGAAGGAGGTAGCATAGACCCCAACATGGGTTTTAAGGTAGCACCCCATTTTTTAATTTTTTTTTTAGGTGGACCCAAGGATGTTTGAGTAGACCCAAGGATGGTGAGTGGAAATATCCATGGTTTTTTCATGGCTTTTCCCATGGTATTTTATAGATCTAGTCAAGAGAACTATATCTATGTTCTAATCAATGGTTATTGAATTAGGGTTTATGAATGCTTCAAAATGTATTTAATGTATTATAACATTGAATGGAATTTTTGATTGTGTTGGATGCTACCAACAATCAGGGAGTATCCCTGGTACATAGTCCCAATTAGACCTCACACAGTTTGGAGTAGGAGCTCTAGCTAGGAAATAAGCCCAAATGCCATAATATTAATGATTTTCCTCAGTTGCAATAAAATACACAAGATAAACACATATTATTTTGAGATAAACAAGTAAGTTAGCCTTGTAATGCATTCAATTGAAAAATGTATAATGGTTCTTTAATTGAAGGGAAAATAAAGTGAGTCTTTAAGAGAAAAGTAATAATACCATCCTAATAAAGATACACATGTATCTATGAAAGAATCATTATTTATATTTAAAAATATTTAACAAAGAAATAATTATCATGAAAACGAAAGACATAGTTCAAAGATACATACTAAAGTAAATGAAATAGTTCATTTTCATTACAATGTAGAAACATAAACATACATTGCAAAGGATGAAATAATAGTCTTATAGTTATTCATGAAATATGCATGAAATTCCATGGAATATTTTTTTACATGAACATTTATTTGATGAAATAGAGTAAAGAAATAGAGTAAGTTTATAAGGGTAAAGATGGTGGAAAATATGGGAAAATGTGGGTAAAAAGGATGTTAATTTCACATCCCACTAGTCTACACCATGAAAGTAAGAAGCCACCTCATAATCATTGTTCTTTAGGTTGATGATCTTATTCTCACTAGTGGTAACCCTAAACTTTTAATGCGTGTGACTTCAATCCTTGAGAAGAAGTTTGAAATGAAACAGTAAGGATATTTGCATTATTTACTTAGCCTCCAATTATTGCAAACCAAGGAAGGAATTTCTCTTTCCCAATATAAATATGCATGTTACCTTCTTAATTTTTTGCATATAGATTATTGTAAAGCATCCCATTATCCCTTTCAACTTGGAGTCAAACTTACAACTACCTACATTGCACCCAAAGTTGATGAAACCTTGTACCATCAGTTAGTTGGTATCATCTTATATTTGACTCATACCCATCCCAAACTTTACTATAGTGATGGTCTTGTTTTCAAGTATATGAAAACACCACATGAAATTCATCAAAGAGAATAAAAAATGATATTATGTTATATTCACAGTGCAATTCAGTGTGGGGTGCATTAGATTTTAGGGGCTACATCTTTGTTGGTTGGTTTCACTAATTCAAAGTGGCATGACAATCTCAATGATAAAAATTCTACTTAAGATTATCTTCTTCTATTTCTTTACTAATAGTTGTTTATACTTTACATATGTATTCATGAAATATATGTAAAGAGCTTCAAATTATAAGGTGAAAGTCCCAAGATACACTTTACAATAATACAACACTAGTTCCAGTAGTGAAACTCTTGCTTCTTAAAAGACTAATATTCTCTCCTATGCCTAACATGAGAAGCCAAGGTGAAAACTTCTTTGCTTGAGCTATGAGGGTGTATATATAACAAATGATGTGACTCTCCACCTCCCTTGTGACTCTTAAGCTTCCCTCATGACCCTTGAGCTCCAATGTAACCTTTTGAATTCCTATGAGACCTTGGAGCATCTACATGACTCTTCACATTCTATCTATGACCGTTGGGCTTCAACACATTTTACATTTTTTCATTTTTTTGGAAAAGACATAATTACATTCCACAATTATGTGGAAAAATACAATCACACATATGAATCTTATGATGACACTTGGAAAATCCATAACTTGGGAATTGTGACATGTAACTTCAATGTAGAGTATCAATGCCAAACTTTTCTCCTTGCTCCCATCTTTGTATCTTCATGATAGTTTTTTCATGTACTTCATCTTCATCCTCCAAGAAATTAGGATGATATAGAGTCTTCTATGTGATATTGATGTTTCTTTTTATGTCATGATCTAATGTCCCTTCATTTCTTTTATTAATAATATATTTGTGTTTTCAACTTCAGAAGTGCCTTCTTGCATCATCTCCTTAGCATCATCCTTGAGAATCATCTTGGCATGTCAATATAATAACACATGAAAATGGGATTCACTCATGACAAGATGACATTAGTCCCAAAATCTCCTAGCCTATATTATTTCTAATGTAACATATTGACTGAGTTGAGATAGTGAGAAGGATTGAGGAGGAGGCCTTAGGATTGTATAGTGTGTAGGAGAAGGAGGTAGAGGTGAGGGTATAGGTTTTGTAATTGTACAATACGTAGTGGTTGATAAATAGGGATGCATGATTGCATAGTTGAGGGAGTTAGGGATGCATTGATGGCATGCTTTCTTACTATGAAGGAGGGGGTCTTCCCATTGCATAGTTGAGTAAGTCAGGGACTGAGACAAGGCTTGACTAATAAATAATAGTGCTCAGCGTGTAGTGAAGGCTAGACTGTGAAAATATTACAAAGTGGGCAATAACAACTGATAGCGACTGATCACTGAGATTGCCTAATGCACAATTCTGGGAGGTTGATGTTTGTTACTATGTATTGCACAGTTCCAGGAGGTAGGGGATGGCTTACTAGGACTTATGAATATGTAGTGTGAAGTTCAAGAAGGAAGGAGTATGGGTGGTTGCTTGGAAAAGTTGTGAAGAAAAAAAACATTAGAATTAACAAAGTGTGGCATCAGTGAGGAAGAAAGATGATACCAGAGCATGTAACAGGACTTGAACATGATAAAAAGCTTTTAAACAACCAACCACATGAAAATGAAACACTCAACACCTAAAATAAAGATACATCCATTGAGACGACTGTTGGCCCTCAATTTTGGTCTATTTTTGCTTAGGGAAACCTACTTAATCCTTATATTTTCAATCCATTTTCCATCACATCCATCTCATTTTGATGTATTTTATGCATATTTAGGTGTTTAATTTTAATTTTTCAATTTTTAGAAGTTTTTATGAAAATTGAGTTTCAAGTGCAATTTTGGACTGAATCAGAAATTCTCGTAATAGCTATGTGGATGACATGTTTGCAGGACACTAGGGCTCGAGCTTGATGCATGGATGGATAGATTGGGAACTAGGACTAAGCTAACTCCACTTCGTTTGGCCAGAACAAGCTTTATTAGGCCCGGTCAAGGCTGGTCAAACATGACTAGTCACCAGAAAATCCCTAGGAAATAGGGCAGTTTTGAGATTTTATGGGATTGACCATATTTCTTGGGATGAATTGGATGAGTTCGACTTAGATAGGTGGATATGAGTAGATATGAGTGTTAGAGATAATATAGATCATTTTGTTACATTAAACCTCTATTTAAATCCAAGACTTTGATGGCTTTTGTAATGGAATTTGTATGTAACTTTTGTATAATCGGAGTTGGGAGCTAATTTGAAGAACTTGTTTCATTCCAATTTGTTTTTCATGCTTGGTTGATTTACTGAAGTTTTTGTAGCTGATATTTCTTCAAGTGTGCAAGACAAGGGTGGAGGCCCCCCACACCAAGCTAAGTACACTTATTGGTTCAATTTTCATAGTTTTCATAGACTAGTTTTTGTTTCAAATGTATTTAGATGTGTGATGATTGCTGAATAAATATTGGTTTAATTCTATTCTACATATGAAGGGACACAAAGGAATTTAAGTTAAATTCCCCTTCTATTTGATCTTGAACTAAAACTGAATTTTATTCTCCATTTCTCATTTGAAGTTATTTCTGCATTTCTGGTTTGAAGCAATGGTGATTGTGATATAGTAGGATTGTGAAGAAGGAAAATCTAGACCTCCTTAGTTAGGAGCCTCTTCTTTTACATCTTCTGCATCATAAACCATTGTTAATTAGTGCTCTTAGATTTATCTTCATGAAAGTAGTATTGTAGGAAGGACAACCTGGTTCTCCTAAGTTAGGATCCTCTTCCCTCATATATTACATAAATGAATTAGAAATTGTTAAAATAGGTTTATATTTGTAATATGTACTTCTTTAAATCTTCAAATTTTATCTTCTAAACTTGATTATATCTGATGTCCATATACAGTGGATTTGCCTCCAAGTTTTACAAACCTGGATTGATAATGAAATACTTGTGTTAGTTTATGTTAATAAATTAGCCCAACATTTTGGCGTCGTTGCCGGGGAGGTAATTATCAGCATATTCAAATAGAAGATAAACAAAAACACTAAAAATTTAGTTAGCATACATTTCTATTAGTTATGATTCTTTATGCCTAGAAACAGAGATCCTAAAATTAGGTTCCTAAAACAAAACCCCCCAACAAAAACATAAAATAAAAAAAAAAAAAAAAACTAGAAAATCCATTTTCAATGACACGATCTAAAAAATGATGTTAAAGAATAGGCTACAACACTACTCCATTCCTCAACATTCTTTCTCATCAAATCTTTATGATCAAATAAATTTGCATGTCCAAACATTCATTAAAGTATATTTTTCAAATTTGGATATGAGTTTACTTATGACCTTGTTACGAAAATGGATGCACTGGAAATTCTCTTATACTTGAGAGAATGAATTGTTTTTCTAAAATAGAATAGGATAGAATAGAATAAATAAACAATTGTAATAAATTCACAATAATACTTCCATAATAAATTTGTTTCAAACTATTTCTTCAAATCATTGTTCAATATTCATTTGAAAGGACTACATGGAAAAATGCAGTAAGAACAAGCCTATTTTGGGTAACCATATAGGATCATTTTTAAATCATGTTTTTTTACATATCTCTTGAAATCTAGTTTTGGAATCCATTTTGAAGCTCTCAATTTATATAAAAATAAAAATGTGATCAAAATCAAAACTAGGTCTCAAGTGAAATGTTGAGGAAACGGTTAGTACAAACTATATTTGAAGTGTCTAATGGAAACATTTTTATCTAAAATGCATAGGGTATATAGCCCTTGTAATCGAGTTTCCAGATCAATTTGAATCACTTCAATCATGTGTCATATGAAAAAGTTATTCTTGAAATACTAACTGCTCGTCGAAAAATCTGCAAGGTGACAATTCTAGGTCTTGACTATTCATTGGCATATTTGAAATACCAAATCATCTTCTTTTCAAAACCTGTTTATATGGGAGATATATATTCAAGTCTAGTTTAAGACACAATTTGAATCATCCCATTTGGAGGTGAAATGAAAACGTTATGCCACCTTTAGTGACTGCATGTCTTCAAAATAGTATAGTAAAACTCTACCTCATAGGTTTGTTCATCACCAATTTTGTGATATCAAGCCTAAGAATTTTTAAAAACTGTTTCTACTGGAAAGACAAAAGGGAATATAATTTAATCTCTAAGTGGAATTACATTGATACCATCTTTATCGAAGAAGTTACACTTCAAATAGTGATTGTTGGTCTAGTTAAAAATTAACAAGCAACTCTATCAAACATGACACTTCTTATAATTTTTACCATATCATTTTAAATCATTTTGAAAACCTATTTATACAGGAGGTATCCATATTAATTCACTTCAACTTGGCTTTCGAATCACTCTGATTGGATATAAAACAAATATTTTGTAAAGAAAATACCGCTAGGAGGTCTAGGCTGGCCACCATTCCTCAAGGGGTAAATAAATGCATTATGTTTGTCTATCATATTTGGATTTGTTTTCTAAGTAATGCTTGTAATTATTTACAAATTTATTGGAAGAAGAGAGACTGTACACCTCTCTTCCTCCATCATCTAATGTTGTATTGTAGGCAAGTGTTATGTTTTTGCAGGTCATAGGAAGAATGAAGGAGTGAACTCCATGAATGAAGTAATTTTCAAAGTCAAATTCATATTTCAGAATATGAATACAAATGTTCAAGTCAAAGAAAAGTGAAAATTCACTTGATGTTGAGTTCATTCAATGAAATTCAAACTCTTGAAGCTTGCTCTTAGATGTTGACCAACAACACCAACAAACCCTACAACATGATCGAGATCAAGGCAAAAAGACATGAAGATAATCATCAGAAGAAACAATCAAGTTTAGTACAATGTCAAGTCACATCAATATCCAAATAAGCCTTTCATATTGAATTCATATTGTTCATGATTTGATCATCATTATTTGTTCATGGTCTGAATTCATATTGTTCATCATCCATACTGTATGATAAGCTCTGTGATCATGCATGTTGAAGCCCAGACTTACTACTAAATCATGACTTCAATATAACCTATTTTCATAAGCTTTTCATACTTCTCTACTCCAGTACACCCCACCTCCATCCAAAAAATAAAAAAATATATAGAAAAAGATAAAAAATAATAAAGGAGTTTGGTTGTGAAAATCCACGAAAGTGGCACAATACAAACTCAAATTCATATTGGAAAACCAACTAGCTTGGCCAATATGAATTCTCTATTTTGTTTTACCATTTCTTGAGTTTAAGTTTGCAGGAATCATGTTGGGTCCCTATAATACTAGTGATTAACCCATTACTATTGTATTTATACCCCTTATTAATATTGTTGTGCTCCTATTGCCCCCATATTGTTATTACTGTGCCCCATAGAATCCCTCTATGTTATTTTTGTGGCTTTATATTATTATTGTTAGGTCGGCTGGGTTATATTGTGACTCCTTAGACTCCTATATATAGAAAGGAGGTTTTGTCATTTGTATCATCCAAGAATTGTTCATTTATGTAATGTAAAGGAGGTTGCCCCCTTGAAGAGGCTGAATCCTAAGGCGTTGATCTATCTTTTCTATCTTTTCTTGAGATGGTTTCATAACAAGTTATTTCTCGAGTACTCTTTCAATCGGAAGATAATATCAAAGTTTAAGAGATTTTAGAGTCAGTTGCGGCTCTGAATTTTCCTCTTCCTCTTGATCATCCAGAAGTTCTATTGTACGTTGGAACACCGACTCATAGGCCTTCGAGCCTAGGTTTACATCCATCTATTCCTTCAATGACCACTGCTAGAAGCATGGCATCTACGTCAAGTGTTGCAAGCATGCAGACTCCCATATTTGTACAAGGGGGGGGGGAACTATTTCCATCCCTTCTATTACTCCCAGCACAACTATATTTGGGTCTACCTCCATTCCATCAACTAGTGGAAGTTCTCAGGCTACTGCATCCAGTTTTGGATTTATCCCTTTTGGAATGTCGTCTCACGGGATTCTTCAATTCCTTTGAACATACCATCGACCGCCTCTGCATCTACGATGCGTGGATTGGCTTCTTTTTAGGTTTTCCCATTTGGAAGTGGTCATATACCACATTCCAATCCAACAGTAGGGTCAATGCCCTTTTCTTTTATAGGTCAAGGTAATAACTATTTCCAGAGTTCGACAAACCCTGCGATTAGTGGGATAGGAGCTAGGAATCAGTTTTTATCCAACAAGGAAATGTGTCGTATTCTTTAGTTAATTCATTTTAGAATTTTCCACCGTTTGCTAATGCATGGAATCCTTATCAGGGGCTATCAACTTCTTTCAACACTTCGTTAGGGGGTAACTTCACTGGTTATGAAGGATTTTCGGTAGGAGTTGGTCAAATGTCAAATTTTGTTGGACCAAAAGGATCACCTTTTGGTTCAGTAGGCTCTATGAGTTACTTCAGGTAACTTGGTGCCTTTCAAAATCCAAGTCATTCCTTTCATACCTTTGGAAACCCTACCCACTCTTGATGGAATTCCCAAGGTCTGCCACGACTTCCTTTTTTGGCCATGCTAAACTTGCTAGACTTAACTAAATTGATGAATGATCTGATTGATACAATCCGGCTTGGCCTCCAGTCCCACCTAAACTTCCCTCAGATATCCCAAATTTTTGAAGGGAAGAGTGGTAAAGATCTGGGAGACCATGTGATGACATTTCACTTATGGTGCTCATCCAACTCCCTGATAGACGATTCCATTAGGTTGAGGTTATTTTGGTGCACCCTAATCAGAAATGTAGCCAAATGGTATATAGAGTTGCCAGGGGTCACCTATACTTCTTTATGTGATTTGGCTAATATCTTTTTGAACCTTTTTCAGTTGCCTGTCCAATATGAAGCCAGAACTGAACTTCTGGCTAACTTTCAGCAAGACATTGCAACTCACATTTCAGATCACATCCAAGAATGGAAAAGGAGAAAAAGGCTTATCAAAGATGAAATCCCACCAGAGTTCCTTCTCGAATGGTTTCTCAAATAATTACAACCTGAGATCTCAAAGGATGTGTCTCTTTCCGGCGTTTATTCGGAAGAGCAGGCCATTTTCTGAGCCCAACAATTGGAACTGATATATTCTCAGTCTAGGACTCTCCAGAAAATTCTACCTGATGCTCCTAGATTTAAGGTCAATTTAGCCAAACCGAAACTAGGTCCCCACGCCGATGGTATAGTCGGATCAATTGATATTAATGTGGTGAAATTATTGAATCAATTACAGCAGTTGTCTCTATAAATTTCTTCTTCTAACCAGGAAACACTGTCTTTACCTACAACTTCCCAACCTACCTCTATAAACGTCGTCCAGACCTCTAACTCCAAAGGAAATCAACAACCAGATGGGAAGAAGAAGGGACCAGGTAAGAAGAAGAACCAGGAAGGGAAACGCAATGTAAACAAACCCCGGTAAAATTTCCATGCAAGTTATGCAATGGAGATCATCTGACTCACCTCTACCTTAAGATGCAAGATGCTCCTCACTTATTAGTGCAGCAAGGGTCCTCTAGCACCCAATTTGTTATGATTAACCCTTTTCCCCAAGGGTAGCAATTACTTGGTAGTGCAAATTCAAACGCTGGTACCTCCGCAGGGGGAAAGAAGGAAGGGGAAAATTCTTTAAATGTTTATATGATGAGCTCTCATATCGATGTTGCTACGCGAGCATGTGATTATGGTGAAATAGAAACATCTAAGGCTAAATCTGTTCCCAAAGCCACAGACCTACTTCATATTGAGCAACCCTTTGTTGAGTCTATACCTTAGATATCGAAAGGTTCCACAAAACACTAGACTATTAACCCTAATGCTAGGGCAGCCCAGAACTACTCAATTGTAGAAGATCTAGCTCAAAGTCCTTGTGCTATGTCTGCATTGGAGGTACTCTAGTTGTGCACTGCTTAGAGAAGTGCTTTGCTTTCGGCAATCAGTGCAGTAGATCCAAAGAATTCCTTAGTGCTCACTTTTGATATGTTGAATGTCAAAAAGAGACTTCCTCACCATATGTCTTTCTAGATAAAGTCCACATACCGAAATACCAATATTTTTTAGACAGTTATAGATGAGGGAGATTCCACATGCATGATGTCTATGTCATGTTGGAATGTCATTGGATCACCTTTAGTTGTTCCTTCACCGACTCTCTTGACGATATTTGATGGACATTCTCATAGGCTGCACGGGATTATCCTAGCCTTTTTTATATGTGTTGGGGGGAATGTAGTGAATATTCAGGTAGAAATCATCGATGCAAACCTGGAGTATAACCTCCTCTTAGGAAAGAATTGGATTTATGAGATGGATGCCATAGTTTCATCGTTATTCTGCATCCTCTGTTTTCCTCATGAGGGGAGGATTGTTGAAATTAATTAGTTGGATTATTCTCCAGGTGACGCCCACGCAACTTTGGATTCTACCGTTCCATTGGTGGACAATCCTTGTTAACCTATTGAGAATTTAGGAGTTGGGATGTACTATTCATTAATCGGTATATTTTACCTTCCTTCTCCTACATCTAGAATTAATGCAATTTCATCTTCTAGGGGACCTTATCGGAAAGAGTTCTTTCGAACTCATTATTTTTCGGGCCCTTGGCCCTTACCTTCATCTACCACCACATTAGATGGAGGGAAAGATGGTGGAATGGCATTTCCATGTCTACAGCGGAACTTAGCTATCAATTTATCATTTACTCTCCATACAGCCATCCCACTCCCTTTTCACAAGAGGAGTTAGATGGTGATGTGGCCCTAGCTTGGACCCTCGATTCTACTTTAGCTCTGGATTTCTTGGATACAGTCTTACCATCTAAAGAAGCAATTTCGGAGGCAATGATGGGTTTCGATTGACCATGGGAATATTTACATCATCGTTCATATTTTATTCCTCCATTGCATGAAGTTGAATCTAGGTTCTCCAATCTGTCTACTAGTGATGTTTGTACAGTTCAAACCCTTTAGCTCCAGCACAATTTTCTGCCAAAGGTAACATGTCAATTATCTCACGAACTGTACCTGTAAACATCTCTAGGAATCCTAACGTGATTGAAAATGTCTACATTGGAGCTGATTGTTCCCTTGAAGAAATCCAAATCTACATTGACCTTTTTAAAGAGTTTTGAGATGTGTTCACTTGGTCTTATGAGGAAATACATGGAATTGATCCATCTATAGTCCAGCATGAGATCAAGACATACGAAAATGCCAAACCGATTCATAAAAATCTTATACCAGTCAATCCTCGGAAATCAGCAGCTATTAAAGCTGTAGTTGAAAAGCTACTTAAGGCGGGTTTCATATACCCCGTTCCTCTAACTGAGTGGGTTTCCAACCCAGTCCTGGTAGATAAGAAGAAAGGAACGATTTGAGTATGTATCTTATGTAGCGCTTTAAATAAATCCTGTCCAAAAGACCATTACCCCACGCATTTTATTGATCAAATTGTTGATGAATGTGTGGGAAATGAAATTTTTTCGTTCATGGATGGATTATTTGGTTACAATCAAATTACTATCCGTCAAGAGGATCAACACAAGACAACCTTTATTTGTCCCTAGGGCATGTTTATTCGGTCTTAAAAATGCTAGAGCTACTTTTCAACGGGCCATTTCTTATGCTTTCCATGACATCAAACATGTTATCGAAGAATACTTGGATGACTTAGCTACTCATTCTCGCAAAAGAATTGATCGTCCCAACCACCTTTGGTTAGTCTTTGAGAGAGGTCATTTTTATAAAATCTGGTTGAATCTGAATAAATGTGTTTTCACGGTCACATCCGGTCGGCTGTTAGGATTCATCATATCAACTAAAGGGATTTGGGTTGATCCTTTCAAGGTTGAGGCAATAATTCAGTTACCTCCTCGTCTTCCATTCGTCAACTTCAACGTCTCCAAGGAAAAGAAAATTTCTTGAGGAGATTTATAGCAAATTACGCCAGGATTACCAAAGGATTTATATGTTTGCTTAAGAAAGGAGTTCCATTTTATGGGACGACTTTGTGCAATGATATTTTGATGCTTTGAAAAAACATTAACCTCTACTCCATTGTTGAGTCCACCAGATTATGGTAGAGATTTCCTTTTGTATCTCGTTGTGGCAGAATCAACCATCAGTATGGTTCTGGTTTAGGAGGATGACGTTCTTAGTGAGCATGTAATCTACTACTTGAGTCGAGGCTTAGTAGGACCTAAGCTACGCTATTCTCCCATTGAGAAATTGGCCTTGACAGTTTTCCATGTTGTCCAATAGATTTGTCATTATATTCTGCTATGCAAAATGTTCGTCTTAGCGACTGTCAATCCTTTTTAGTTTGTCCTCAATAGGCGAATGATTTGGGGTGAGTATAATCGATGGATTCTCATTTTGCAAGAGTTCAATCTCAAATTCTTGTCAACTAAATCTAAGAAGTCGTTAGTTTTTGTGGAATTGATTTCGGAGCTACCTTGTGAGGAAGCCATTATTTATGAGGAGAATTTTCCCGACGAACATTTATTCCTCATTTCTTCACAAGATCCTTGGTACGGAGATATCATTATATATCTCCATTCTTCAAAATTTCCACCTACTTTCTCCAAAGATTAGATTTCCACCTATCAGGCGTTGCTTAACTTTGGAAGAAGCACTGATTTTACTACTTGTAATGTACCATCGGCGGTGAATCACAAGTACATCATTGTGGCTGTGGACTACTTTACAAAGTGGACTAAGGTAGTGAAACAACAACCTTGTTTCTCTTCAACTAGGTTATTTCACAATTTGGTATCCCAAGAGAGATTTTCACTCACCATGGCAGTCACTTCCGAAATCAACTGATGACCAAATTGGCTCTCAAGTTGGGCTTCTGGCAGGAGCACTCATCTCCATATTATCCTTAGGCCAATGGAAAAATCAAAGCCGTGAATAAGTCCCATAAGACTATCCTGCAAAGGAAAATTTATAAAAATCAATCTAATTGGCACATCATGTTGTACCCGACTCCCTAGGCATATCAAACCTCAGTTAATACTGCCACCAGTTTTACTCCTTTTCAACTAGTTTACGGGCTAAAATCTATTTTCCCTATCAAGTGTGAAATTCCATCCCTTAAGCTAGTTGTAGAACTTCTTCTAGAGATTTCTATGTTGGAAATAATACTGAGAGGGGGGGTGAATCAGTATTATAAGATCAATAAAACTTTTTCATTTTCTTACTCAGATTCATATACGCTACTTCAGTTAAGGATATTCGCGTGTATACGCGACTGCGTCTAAAGAAACTAGCGTATATCCAGATTATTTATAAGTCAGATAATCCATTACATGTTGATCTTTAGATAATACATCAGAACTTTATTGACCATATGAACGGTAAACAGAAGAAATAAATAGAACAAATCATCACACACAAGAAGCACACATGAACACCATGATATAAGGTGGAAACCCAATGTGGGTGAAAACCACCTGCTGCAGTTTGTTTCTATCTTCCTTTAATAAGAAACTTCTTTTACAATGTACTGGTGCAGTCCTTTACCAGTACGCAGGCTACAACCTGCAGA